>JAGVVM010019229.1:0-24093 GCA_019149425.1 Psidium friedrichsthalianum | reverse complement strand
TTATTTGAAGACATTATTGATTTTGTAAATTTTCATCCTTCAAATTCAGTGACATGATTTTGAAAATTTTTTGAACATTAGAAAGGGGATACTTACCTGCCCGTCGTGACGGAGGATTCCTGTAAAAGTAAAAAGGAGTGTGTTAGAGTATGTTTTCAATTTTGAGGCAAATTGGAACAATAACTTCACCCTTGATTATGCGTTCCAATCCGCATACAATCGCATAGATTGTGGGAATCTGTAATCTCTCCCTTGTGGTGTTGAATCCCTGTCAAGGTTAAAATGAGGAGTTAGCATATATTTCATATCCAAAATAGATTGGAACAATACCACCTTACTCTTGACTGTGCATTCTCATCGAAATTACAATGTTTTAGATTGCAGGAACCTTGTCATCTAGTTTGATCACCAAGACGACGTTTCCTGTAGAGATTAAAGGGAATAGGGTCAATATATGTTCTCAAAATCAAGATAAATTGGAACAATACATCTTACCCTTGGTCATGCACTCCAATCTAAAGAGAGAATGCATAGGTCATGAAAAGCTACAATTTTTTCAATAGGATAGGATTGTTAGTTGTTCTATAACCACCAAATCTCCTCGAATTTTCAGTGAAAGAGATACTTATTTATCCGTTTGGTGATGAATCTTCCTTGTAGGCTTGCCTCGAAAAGATCCCTTCATCAAGTTGTGTCAAGTGTTGTCCATGGCTTCTCATCCCAAGCTCTCACAGGCATGATTTATGTTTGCTTGATGGTTGTAGATCCTTTTAGATGTGTTTGTTGAAGTTCTTGACAGTTGTCGACTTTGAAATTTCATTCTGAACCTCTTTCATTTGAGTTGAAAGGTGTCGTCTGCTATAAACCTTTGATCACATCGACAAACCATTTGCCCCAGTCAGGTGGCATTTACCCTAGTTAGATGATATTTGCCCCAGTCAAGTAGTTCAGTATATTTCCACACTTTCTTGTAATTCCCTGTACATGTGGGATATCTATTATTCGAGGCTTTTTCTTCACTTTTCACTTGCATGAAGAAATAAAGGTTAGCCCTATTTTGGGTTTATTTGAGTTTTTAGGAACGGAATACCCCCTTTTAGTATTGTCTTTCTGATGTTCGAGAGGACTACTCTTTTTAAACGCCTTGCCCCCAGTAGGACGTGTCTTGCTATTCGCCGTTCGAGGCTTTGGTGGCTTGATCTTGACACATTCTCTAGTGATGAAAGAAGAGTATGCCACAGTTGGTTCTTTAGTAGGTAAAGAGGGGCTTGCTCCCAATGGATTCCCTTATTGATCCCACTCTTTATTTCAGCTACTTGAGTCAACGGTTGTTTTCATCTTCATGAGGTATTACTCTTCAAAACGTTTCGCCCCTTGATGGCTTGATAGCCCTGTAAGAAGAGAAGGGATGTGTCAATTAAAGATCTTTCAGGTAATGAAATATTTGGAACGATACCGCCTTACCCTTCATTTGAATTTGTGTCAGTCTCCTCAAAGTGAAAATAGCTCACACTTCTGTAATCATGTATAGATTTTTTTTGAAAATAATTTGGAATCTATTGTATGATGATTAGACGACTTTCTCAATCACATTTGCCTTTAAGTATTTGATGTTTCCCTATCAAAAGAAAGGACAAATCATGTCCGAATGGCGTAAGGAGTAGACAGTTGGAATTGATACCATTTATATTTTTTATCCATGGTCCTGTCTTGTCTTTAGGCGCCTTAAAAGAGCATCCATATAGAGGATATGTATGACATGATGCAAGTGATTAAAATGGTGTTGTGCATGCAATGAAAAGATGACTCTCACTTTATTTGTGGAAAGCGCTTCTTTAATGCATATGATAATTTACAACATTCAAATCTTTCATCTTTTCTTTTTCTTCAAATGTTCTTTTCAAAGGGATTTCCAGTCAATAAGAAACTTGAAAGGATTCAAATGTTGATTGAATATGTATTGAGCTTCATGAAAGATTTTTCCCTTACATGGGCCGTTAAGATGCTCTTGAATCTATTTATTTTAAATGCATGCTCAAGATGAAGTAAGAGGGATACTCCCTGTTTTGTCATTTGGTAGCATCGTTCTTCAGGTGCTTTACTTCATTTGTCGCCTGTGAAGAAGAGAAGGACGAGTAACAGTTATTTCATGACTGATTGAAAGTTACTTAGGAACGATACATCTCTTCACCGAAAATGACGACTCGGTCTCGTTCTTTTCCTGTTGGCCATGCAAACACACTTGGATGGCTCCCCTCATTCATTGCCCCAATATGCTTCTTTGGTAGAATTGGAGAGACTTGCTTCAAGTGAACTTTCTTTCATTCATCTTTGATCATCATTTTTCTCATCTTGAGTAGTTAACCATCTTCAATCTACGCCAAGAGGAATATATCGACGTGTTAGACTACATAAGAGATGCTTCATTAGAACGATCACATTTACCTTATTGGAGCACCCTTCCTAGGGACATCTGCACAAATCATGTGTGAGCAACATCAAAGTTCATGCATGATATTTGAAAAATTCTTTTAAAAGACGTTTTCAACAGAGGAATTAAGAAATGGGGGGACTAGTCCTCATATCATCGGACATCCTCGTTCCTGTAAAATTCATTTGAAAATTAGGAAGCATGCAGGAACCCGGGCCTCAAGTCTTTGAAAATCAAAGACAAGTGTCATCATTGGGCCGGTTTGGAAATATTCCCGCATGTCCTTAATAAAACGTGCATATGCATTTACTAGAATGAAATGATAAGGCCGTTTTACAAAGGAGACTACCTTGGACCAACGGCTCAAGATCCAAGGCGTCATTGAGTTCTACTTACAATAAGGATTGAAAGGCTAAATGGACATGACACGATGCAAGCAATTACATTGACTGCTCTATTTTGTAAAATCCAAAATGGCTACGCATGACCCAGCTTCTTCATATGCTAGCATGGCATTCTCCTTGTACGTGTGAATCACTTTCTTCCACGAACTCCTTTGAGGTATGATGATGCCACGTTGAAATTGCCTCGTGGTTAGGGGATTCCAACTAAGAAATCCAGGTCTTCATCTTTCGTTTACCACCTATGAGGTTTATTGCTTGATGCCCAAGTGAAGGACTCTGTTGCACTTTCAACTCCAGATCATCAAACTTGAGGATCTCATTATCTATGAGGGCTTGAACTTTATGCTTGAGAACCAAGTCAATTATCGACGTTATGCCCCATTTCACCCATATGATAGGCACATGCCTTGGTCTCGTCATAGCTGGAGAAATTTTTCGGAGGATTCTTCCTTGGCGGCTCCTTCGCAACTAACCCACTTTCTAATAACATTGGAAGTAGTTTGAGTAAGGATATGGAGTGGAGTAAATTGCTTTGGTGGGAGCTTCTTCTCTCGGTTAGGTTTTCGAGGTCTCTCCACCTTAGGCCCATATTGCCCCTGGGAGGAAGTGGGAACATGTAATTGGTATCCTGACTTGTTCTTGGGAGTTTGATTCTAGCTGACATTCTTGATACGCGGGTTTGCTTCATTAGATGGTCCTTTGTTGACTTGAGAGTACTCCCCATAATTTTTCTTATTTCTGGACTTGTCATTTCGCATGGCCCATTCTACTCTTTCACCAACGTCTACCAAATGCGAAAATGTTTGACAACCAGATGTATGCAGCCTATCAAAGAATTTGTATGGAAGGGCTACCAGAAAGTGCCCTATCAACTCATCCTCATCCAACGGGGGTTGAACTTGAGCAGCTTTCGCTCTCCATCTTCGTGCGAATGGTCTAAAACTTTCGTTCCTCCTCATTTCCACATGTTTTAAATCCATTCTGGTGGGAACGGTCTTCATATTGTATCTATATTGTTGTAGAAATTGGTCAGCAAGATCATCCCAATCATCGATACCTCTGATATCAAGCGCCATAAACCACGATAGCGCAGGACCAATCAAGGTATATCGAAAATTCTGGATCAAGAGTAAATCATCGTCAACATATTCAGTCATCTCTTCCAAAAAGTGATTGATATGAGTTTTCGGACATCCAATGCCATCGTACTTCTTGGTGAATTCTGGCCTTTGAAAAACATCAGGAGCTTTCCTACGAGGCGAGGAGATAATGTGTTGTCCTTTTGGGGAACATCTAAATGAATCTCGGCCTTGGTTAAATTTGCACGGCTTCCTCCTTCCATTAAGCAGCTCGATTCTTTCATCAAGGTGGAGCGTGGGACTAAGAGGATTTCTTCTGTCATTTCATCCTCTTTGTATTGACAACCAGTGATCCGGTAGGTGTGACTGCAGGGCTTTTCATAGCAAGTAATGGAGCGAGAGCTTTATCTCCTGTTGAAAGTTTTGAGAGCATGGCAAAAATCTGGGCCACTTGATCCTCTAGCTTAGTAAGGCGCGCATCAGTGTCATTATCTTCATGTGTGCTCCTGAGCGGGTTGTGAGATTTTCCTCCGCCATTTTATTACCTGTTTTTTTTAGATGAAATAGATGCATTAGAATGGAAAAACAGAAAAGAAAGCATAAATCCTTTCAATTTTATGCCTTCTTATGATTAATGAAGATAAGGATCTTTACGCGAGTTTTAATCTTGCGTGGAAAGCTCTTATCAATATTTTTCATAAGAAAGCATACCATTGAAAGGATGTAATCCATGATAACTGCTTTTGATCAATTTTCAAGAAAAATTAATAGAATGGTTAAAAAAATAAATGCAAAGTGCAATTTCAATGTGTCCTAAATTCAATAAACTATAGGACATCCAAATTAAAGCCGTTTACCAGAAACGGGAACAATTCGAGTGTCCCATATTTCTTGAAGTTAGGAAGCATGAACGACTTTGACTAGTTATCATGGATTACATAGAGCAGTTAGTCATGCAAAATGCGATGATATATGCATGAGCCATTCAATTTCATATCTCCTTTTGGTGAAATAAGGATTAAACACTCTTATTTGACCGAAGGAGGTCCAATAAAGAGTTTTAAACCAGATTTCTTTCAAAGGGAATTATGCAATTGATTGGGATCATTCAAGTGATTAGGATGAAAGCCACTATCACACCCATCTACTAAAATCTCTAGTGTAGTCAGAATAATATAGATACATCTCAAAAGATCCCTAGTACATCAATTCTAATGGGATGAGGTAGAAATGATTCTCACATGAGAAATTTCGGAGTAAAAAGTTTAGAAATGAAATCTATGATAAATGGGTGTGATAAACTCTAAGGATGCCCCAAATCAGATCATAAGTCGTCTGGTTGAATCGGGTTTCTTCGAGCTAGCATATGTATCCATCCATCTTGGAGTTCCTTCTACGGTCGAATCGACATGCTTCAAATGACTCCATGTTGGTGTCGTGGCGTGGAATGCTTCTTTGCCCCATTGTGGTCGTCTCAAGGATTACAACTTGACTTGGGGAAATCATCCTTCTATCCTAAAAGTGGCTTTCAAACCAATCATTTAAATGATGATATTCTTATGAGATGAAGTATGATATGCATGGTACATAGAATTTAAAATATATGGAAATGAATTACAAGTTAAAAGTAAGAAAGCCTTACCAACCATACTCGAAGAAATATTTTGTATTTGGTTTTAGGTATACCAACCGTCCACAGACATGCGCATGAGACAAGTGAGGGTTGGACTCTAAAATCAAAAGCGCGGGTATGGAACCTATGGCCAAGGCTCCCACGATCCAGATGAAGCAGATTCCCCCCAAGAGCACCCGCCCAAGAGGGTTGGAGATCGCCAATCAGGATAATGAGCGGGAACGAATACGAGAGTCTCAAGTGCCATCAAACACAAGATCCTTTCGTACCCTTTCCCTATCTAAGGTAATCCTAAGGGGTGGTTGCAGTCGGGGTTTGACCGCGGGTGTGTGCGAAGTGTCGTGATCCTCAGATATGCAAAACATGCACAGCAGTTTATATCAAAACACCGCTTCTATAATCACATTCATAATCATACATTCCCAAACTCCAACCTGCAGAAAACAAGGTCAACAATCACTCCACCCCTTATTTCTCCCATCTGCAAAAACATTTAACACAATGGTTAGCGTACGTACCTCACCTTCAAGAGCGCCTGCAGGAAAATATGTCAGAAAACACTCAACATTTTAATCGGCTCAAGTCCTCTAATGGGTTAGAACCAAGTCCCCAGTGGAGTCGCCAGTCTGTCGCGACCCTCCCGAGATTTTTTACGGATCCCGAGGGAGCTAATGGATTGCTCGGCCCATTTTTTGATAATCTGGGCTTCGCTCGGGCCCTCCCAGGCCCATACCAAATCGCGTCAGGAATTTTAAATCGAGGTCGACCTTAGTGTGGTCGGGTGACATGTGCTCAGTGTGCATGCCATTGGAGTCGCCACCAATCATTTTTGGAGGGTATGATCGGAAACCCTATCGAGCGATTGGGAGAAATCGTTCGATTCTGCGAAAACCAGAGATTTGGATTCGGGGACTTAGTTACGCCGATATTTCTATCGACGCCCTTTCGGTACCTATGTTGAGTGATTTTCCTATTCTAAGGAGTTCATGCAGGCGAGATTGGGTAAGGTAGGCTCTGAGGGTCCAATGGGTTCATGCAAATGGAGTATCTATCCTATCAATCACAATCATAGAAATAAATGCGCAATCAGGGAATCAATTCATAGAGAAATCACATCAAAATCAGTCAATACTAGCAAAAGGGGAGTCTTAGGAAGTCCTAGAAAACATGTCAATGGGTTCAAGGATGATTTGGGATGATTTGGAATGATTCGGGCCAAATTGACCAGAGGGGCAAAATGGTCATTTTGGAAGGCTCGGGGAATCAAGAATGTGAAAATAGGTCAAACCAGTTGAATGTGGTTTTTCCCTAATTTCCACAATTTTTGAGAATTTTTCTGAATTTGTTAAGATTTTTCTGAATTTTTTTTAGAATTTTCTAAGACTTTCTAAGAATTTTCCTATTTTTTGGAACATTTTCTGTATTTTCTGGATTTTTATTTTGATTATTTAAATTTTTCCTATTTTTTCAAACATTTTCTATATTTTTAACAAATTTAAATTTTTCTAAAATTTTATGATTTTTTATGATTTTATTTATTTATTTTATTTATTTATTATCTTTATTATCTATTATTGTTTTTATTATTATTACTATTATTTTACTTTTATTATTTTTTTTTGAATTTTTATTTATTTATTTTTATTTATTTATTCTATTTTATTATTATTATTTTCTTTTCGATTTTTATTTCCATTTATTATTTTTGTTTTATTTTTCTATTTTTTTTTAATTTTATTATAATCAGCTGATCCGACGGCCCAGAGGACGCCACGTGGCTAACCCACGGGCGTTGGATCCGCTTACTTGAATCGACAGCCACGATTCATCCGAAGACCAGATCTCGGCCGTTAAACCTATATACCAAAATCAACGGTCCAGATCAAGCGAAGACTTTATCTAACCCGTCGATCCAACCCACGAAAATGGACGGTCCGGATTCGATGCGAGATCGAATCTGGACCGTCCGATCAAAATTTATCTTTTTTATTTTCGAAAATTCGATTTATAATCCGAAAATCTTTTTTTTTTTTTTCAAAAATCCCAGATGGCGACACGTGGCGAGACGCCAGCCGTCCGATCGAGTTTGTTTTTGACAAAAATTTGTTATAACGGCCTCGTCCGACGTGGCTTCCACGTGTCATCCATGTGGCGGCCACGTCGGATTTTGACCGACGACCAGATGACGTGGCAACGCCACATCAGCATTCACCAGTCAACGTGCTAACATGGCATGCCACGTCAGCTTCATCTTCAACCTCGCGACGTCGAGAAACCGACGACCGAGAGTTCGCCGCCACGATCCGACGGTGAAACCACCGTCGAATTGCACGATTCCAGTCACAATCAGCGCGTCTCAACCTCTAGATCCACATATCTCAGAATCAAACGATTTCATGCAATACAATGAGCGTAATCGAAGCTTTACAGAAGACGTTCATGAAAGTTCAACAGAACAACACAAGACAAATCAAGACAATCACAACTCAGATAACACTTGAATCAAGCTTAAGAAACTCACCTTCAGGTCCGATTGACCTGGTATTGGCTGGCTTGAGCCAGTGGACTCGTGACCGAGCTCGCGGTGATGGAGGTTTCGATTCGACGGTTTCATGCAAAATCGAGACAAAAGAGGAAGAGGAGCATGCTTAGTGAAGTTCAAGGAGTGAAACGCCCTAAATAACTCAGAGAATGATGGTCGGATGTTCGATCCGCCATGGATGCACAGTAGCAAGCTCGAAAATGGCACTCACCGATCTAGGGCAAGGTAGGCGACGAAGCTTGGTGCGGTTGACTCCTCTGGACCGGACGAAGCTTCTGGAAGTGAAATAAAGCTTTGACGTCGCCGGAATCGTGCGGATTCCTCAGTTGCAGGTGACTTCCTCTTTGTAATGGACGAAGCTCACAGAGCTCGAACTTTCTCTCCTCTCTCTCTTTTTCGCTCTCTGTGACGTCCCCCTATGGTCTTTGCGATGCTTATGGACCTGTTTCCAAGATTTGGTGACCCATGGCTGATGTTGACGAAGCTCGTGAAGCACTTGGCCCGAACTGCTCCGGCGAAGGAGAACGCCGAGAGATTTTTCTCTCTCTCCCTCTCTCTGGGTCCTCTGTGACGTCTCCCTCTGTGCGTATCTGTCCTTCTTCTCTCAAGATTCCCCTCACGTTTTTTTTTCAACCGAATGATGCCCTCACCTTCCAGAAGGTTTTCGGCCTTGACGCGCGACGAGGAGAGAAAACCAGAAGTGGATTCTGGTTTTCTTGGGTCAAAAAGTTGACCGGGTCGGATCCGTCCGACCCGGTCGACCCGATTTGATTAAAAACCCAAATTAACCCTAATTCGGGCACAAATTCACAAAATTGATGGCAAAATCAAACTCAGGACTAAATTTCCTATTGGGAAATGATTTTATTTCTGAAATTCACGGGTAAATTTCACGAAAACCCCGATTTTCCTTTTTATTTTGCAAAATTCACACTTCAAATGACCTTTTTTGTAAAAATTGATGCGACTAATGAATTCAGAAGGTCAAAAACTAGGGGGTGACGCGCCTTTATTTCCAATTCAGTCCCTGAAAAATTTTCAATTTCGTTTTAAGTGCATTTAAGGACTAAATCGAAAAATCAGAAATTGCAATTCGGTCCCTTTTCGCGAAATTGGGCAATTCAAGGGATTTTTGGACTGGATTTTAATTTTCAAAAATAGAAGAGGACGACACGACATAAAAAATGTAAAAAAAAAAAATTACAGAATTAAAATGAAATTTCTAAAAAAAATTTCATTAATTTGAGAAATGTGATTTACAAAGCAAACCCCATTTCCAGATTAATTTTTTCAAATTTCTTGGGCCAAAATGAAGGGAAAGTTAATAGAAAAATATGGACTATTTTTTCGTATTTTTGTGGCCACGAATGCTATTTTTTATTGATTTTTTTTGTATTTTTCTATTTTCTGAAAAATATTAAAAAATGCAAAAAATAAGGAAAATTATTTTTTGTTCAAAATTGGTTCCTTAGGCTAGGCTAGGGCTTCCAAAGTTGATTTTGTAATTTTTTTTATTTTTTCTTGATTTTTTATGAATTTTTGAAGATAAAATGCCAAAAAAATACCGAAAATAAGGAAATTTATTTTTTGCTCAAAATTGGGTCCCTAGGCTAGACCAAGGTCCCCAAAGCTGATTTTTCAATTTTTTAAATTTTTATGGATTTTCTAAAAATTTTCTAAAAATAAAATGGCTAAAAATCAAGTATCAACAGCAGGTGGTACGAACCTTCTGTTGTCTCTTATCGGCCTCTTGCCGAAATCCCTGATCTCTCCCTGGCATGAACCGCGATCCAGATGCGGCAGCCTTTTCCTGCAGGTCTCGCTCTATCGCCAGAGCTCGTTCATAAATCTCGTTATAATCCCTCAGTCCAGTAGGGATTATCATACTCTTCAGTTCGGGTCTCAGACCTTCTCTGAACCTTCTTGCTTTGTCCCATGGGTCCTCAATTAGTCTGGCAAACTCGCCCTCGTATTGGTCCACAGTCATCGACCCTTGGCGAAGTCTAATAAACTCCTCCATCTTTCTCTCCTGGGCTGCCTAGAGAAATATTTTCCATTGAATGCCGTACAGAAGGCAGCCCAGTTTGGCCTCATGTTGTCAGGAAAGACTCGCCCTCTGGTGGCCTTCCACCAATCATTAGCCGTGTTCTGAAGCTGATATGTCGCCAGCGAAACCTTTTCTTCATCAGTGCATCCAAGCACTGTAAAGGCTTTCTCCAGCTGCTCGATCCACGAGGCAGCTACCTCAGGTCCTCCAGTGCCATCAAACTTCGGGGGTTGAAGCTTCAGAAACTGTTCCACGATATGGTGGGTCTGACGTCCTCCATTTCCATGCCCATTGCCCCCATGGGCTCCATTTGCAGCGGCCAAGGCGGCCTCAGCTGCTTGGGCAACAGTGGCAGCTCTCTCAGCAGCTTGCCTACCCATCAGATTGCTAACCTCGGTCAGCACCCTCATCATTTCTTCTATTCTCGGGTCTCCTTCAGGCGCAGGAGCCCTTGAGCTCGACGCACCCGCGCTTGGTCTTCTGCCCCTATTGCTCATCCTTCTATTTCTTTCTCACACCTATACCAAGTAAAATTCCTTTCAGGAATTTGATACCCTAAAACTAACAATCATGCTTTCGCCTGCTGTCGCGTCTACTGACATGAATATGCATGTAAAGTTCGCTGCAGCTTTTAAATGCAATTGGACTCGGAAGACACCTAGACTCACCTTGACGATGCCCAACCCAGGCCACTCTGTTCGCCACCTCAACTAGAAGCCTGTCAGGAGCCGCTCCTTGATCGGGTCTCTGCCCCGGCGACCACTCCCTGCCCTCCTCATTTCTTGGTGCGAACAGCAGTCCTAAGTCATTCACCTCCAAAGAGAGCCCCATTCCACGTGTCCCATACCACGCTTCATTACGGTTTGTAGGCGTCCCGTCAGACCTGTCCCATACCAGGCTGACGGTACCCAGCCCAATAAAATATGATGCATGCACTTTTTAAATCCCAAACCTTATTTTGAATCGACTTCATTTTAAACCATTTTCTTTTGATGCAGAAACCATGCGATGCATGATGGTCAAGCAGCGCACGACAGCCGACTAGGCATACAAACACAAGCATCAATAATTAGCAGCTACTCAATCAGCAAGCAGCACTCAAGCACCCTACTCACGGGGCTATGCTTTAGAACCTTACCTCAGGTCCTGACGCATCTGCAGATTAGTCTAAAACATCCACATCTATGGCTACACCTGACTAGTCATCTAACTCTGCAAGCACATGCGCCAATCAATTCATGCATTCTACCCTTCCTAATCCTTAGGTCTAGGGTCTGTCTAGCTAACTACCCCAAAATCATCAACCTTATCACTCCAAATCCTCGAACGGTCTCGTATCGAGCTGACCTTGCTCTGATACCACTCGAACGGGGATGTCACGCCCCGAACCCCAATCGAGCCCGCGACATCCCTGCTTATACGTACGACGAACCTGCGTACGCCTGGCCTACGAATAGCGACGGCCCAGGACGGACATCGCGGCCAGACGACGCTATGGTCTAGCGCAAAACCTGAAACCTGCGGAAGCGTGCCTTCTACACATGCATACATGCACAAGATAGTAGGGTAGTATGAAAAGACAAGAACACTTTTACAAAAGGAACACAACAACATATATATATATATATATATCGAGCGTTAAGTACAGACCTCCAAAAGAAAATCTCAACCTATGGTCACGACACCTACGCTCTCACTATATCCAAAAGTCTAACCAGCGACAGTAGGACTTAGTCCTCCTCAGGCTCCTCCTCGGGATCCTCCTCGGGATCCTCCTCTGGTCCTCTTCTGGATCCTCCTCTGGGTCCTCCTCATCGGTGTCCATGGCATCACCCTCCTCATGGCCGTCTATCTCGGAACGTCCGGGGGACGGCAACTCCTGCAGCAAGTCGGGGTCGATCACCTCGCCACCATACTCAGCGGGCTGCAAAAGGATCGGGTCTTCCTCCATAGGGATCGGAGAATCTCTCTGGGGTCCCTCAAAACCATGTAGACCCTCTCTAAACCAAGCTTCGAACCTATGAGGTACAAGGTAGGGTCCTCCCTGATCCACCAACACAGTAGTCAAGTGCCTATGCCACATCGTGGCGTGCATATCAAAATGAAGAGTGATCTGGGTATCCATCTGCACTGGTAATCCAAAAAGCATAGGGGGTGCTGCCATCACGGGTGACCTGGATCTGTAAAAAGAAGGGCAACCACCGCCCGTGAGTCGAAACTCAATAAGCTCACCACTAATCCTAGCGTAGGATAGCGTATACTAGTGGGGTCGGTCCTATCCAGGGGACTAGGTTCGCGGTCCAGGGTTCAGACACTCACAGTTCCCTCAGTATCAGACCCTCAGCGCATAAGTAGACGTGCAAGGCATATCAATGCAGATCATAATACACAGACGGGCAGTAACAAGCAGTCAACCATAATGCCATATGCCAATGATGCAGGCCTCAGTCGGCCATAACGGATCCCAATGGATCATGCCCGTCTATCTCTCCAATTCCCATTAGGGCCCATCCATCAGTGCCACTCGGCAATTTCCTCAACTGCGTATCTGACGCCTTACGTTGGTTACTCCCTTTTCTCTCCATTTCCCCGCGTAACAACGCCTCTGGGGCACCTTCTCATGTCACATCTCTGGTGACTCATGCCATGCTCTCAATGTATGCGGGGCCCACATATTTACAAACAGCAATTCAACCATAGAGCATGCATGCAATGGTTCACAAGTACGGGAACAGAGTACATCAAGGAAACATACGAGTAACCTACTACATTTAACAGTATAAACATCACATAGGCCCAGCGCACTATAATTAGTTCCCAGAGTAAACCAATCCTGATCGCATTATCCCAGGGACCCACTAAATTGGAACTCACTCCAGACAAACCCAGCAGCTAAGGATTAGATCCCAGAGAATTAGTACCCATGATTAATGATTTAGTGTTTTAATACTCCTCAGGTGTAATTGAATTAGGCTTGGCTTGGGTTAAGGCCCAATTAGTAGATTTAGGTTCGAATGGGCCTAAAGTTGTTCTAAGGACCCAGGCCCACAAAGGTAGTTAGGTCCAATAGGGTAGGTCGGCCCATTACAGTGTCTTAAGCCCATTAGCCAAGTTGGGCCTATTATTTAGTTGGGTCCAGGTCAAGGTCCAGTGAGGTGGGTTAGGCCCATTAAGCCAAGTTGGGCCTATTAAATTAAGTTAGGCCTATTTGGGTTCCAAGGCCCATTAGTCAATTATAAGCCCACAATTTAATTGCAAGTAAATAATAATTCGAGGCCCATTATTATAATTAAATTCGTGTAGGGCCCAAGCCCATTTTCAAGGACTAGCCTATTAAGCCCAATTAGGTCATTTTAGGCCCAATTCGTCATCCTAAGCCCATGTACATTATTGGGCCTCATATCTTGATGTTCATAATCATAATTTGGGCCCAATTAAGTTGAATTTTCGTCCATGTGTGGCCCATTAATAAAACTTGGGCCCAAGAGTTTCAAATTAGCCCGATTGTCATGGAATTAAGTCCCTAGGCCCATTAACTTGCCTTGGCCCATGAGCCCACACGCCTATTTCACCAATTGCAGCCCTAATTAACAATTCAAGGCCCAAATTCATTTTCTTAAGAAGCCCATACGCACGGCCCAATATGCACACACAATTAACCTAAAGCTCATTTAGCTTAATTACACATAATACACTCTAATCACCATTCCCATCCACTAATACATTAACCCATACACACATACTACTAGCCTAAACAAGATTAGAGGATGAAGCTTACCGGAGGGACTGGTGTGGCGGCTGGACGGCGGTCGGGAGCGGCGGCCGGGCGAGGGCGGCGGCGCGAGCTAGCCGAGGAAGAGAGAGGAGAGGTGAGGTCGGTTCGGGCCATGGTGCTCCAAGGCCACGGAACAGCAAGGACAAGGGCCAAGGGAACTCACAGGCGACGGGGCGGCGGCGGCCGACGGCGCGGACGACGACGACGGCGTGGACGGCGGCGGGCGGCTTCACGGGAAACCCGAAAGAGAGAGAGATGAGTCTGGTCGGCGGCTTGGTGGCCTCCATGGCCACGAGAACAAGGAAGGAAGGGGAGAGGACCTACCATGGCGGGGCAAGGCGACGGCGGCGGGCGGTGGCGGACGGTGGCGCGGCGACGGCGGACTTCGGACGGCGCGAGAAGGGGCCGAGAGGGAGAGAAGGGATTCGGGAGAGGGAGGAGGAGATGGCCGAAAAATGAGGGGAGAGAGAGAGAGAGATTATAAGTAGAACAAATAGATAAATAGTTAATGGATTAGGTAGAATAGTACTTGATGGATTGACTTGATTGATTGATTGATTGCCTTGGAATTGAACCATGATTGATTGATTTGACACTTGATTGATTGATGTGACATCTGATTTGACTTGCCTCGATTTGCGTGCCAAATGCACCGATCGGGTCCCGAGCGCGAACGGATTTTGGACTGGATTTGGTGTCGGTCCGTCGATTCTATTCTCAAAATCCTAATTTATCTAATTCTAAGGACTGAGCATTTACCGGGGGCATTTCGGTAATTTTCCTTTCACGTCTTGCTTCTCGACGTGCACCGGCTGTCTGACCTTCAGACGACGCTTCTGAAACTGATTTCATTTCTTCATTGTGTTTATCTTACTGATTCGACTGTCCATCGTCGGATTTCATTTCGCGGTCAATTTCATTAAATACCAACCCTGTCTCAGTCTCAGACCAACGGGCGGCTGATTGGGAAAAATTCCCAGATAGCCTTTCCCCTTCGGTTGGTCATCTCAGGGTAGCTAATCCTGAGTGAGCGTCGACCAGAGTGTATTAACGAAGCATTTCCATTCATTTAGAAATCCCGACAAATGGGCCGAATTTTCAGACTGTCACAGTGGTCTCGTTACGATATGAGCAGGGATGTCGCGGGCTCGATTGGGTTCGGGGCGTGACATCCCCGCTCGAGTGGTATCAGAGCAAGGTTAGCTCGATACGAGACCGTTCGAGGATTTGGAGTGATAAGGCTGATGATTTTGGGGAGTTAGATAGACAGACCCTAGACCTAAGGATCAGGAAGGGTATAATGCATGAATTGATTGGCGCATGTGCTTGCAGAGTTAGATGATAGTCAGGTATGACTATAGATTATGATGTTTCGACTAATCTGCAGATGCGTCAGGACCTGAGGTAAGGTTCTAAAGCATAGCCCCGTGAGTAGGGTGCTTGAGTGCTGCTTGCTGATTGAGTAGCTGCTAATTATTATGCTTGTGTTTGTATGCCTAGTCGGCTGTCGTGCGCTGCTTGACCATCATGCATTGCACGATTTCTGCATCAGAAGCAAAATGGTTTAAAATGAATCGATTTAAAAAGGAGTTTGGGATTTGAAAAGCGCATGCATCATATTTTATTGGGCTGGGTAACCGTCAGCCTGGTATGGGACAGGTCTGACGGGACGTCTAAAAACTGTGATGAAGCGTGGTATGGGACACGTGGAACGGGATTCTCTCTGGCTGTGGGTAACTCAGGACAACTGTTCGCACCAAGAAATGAGGAGGGCGGGGAGTGGTCGCCGGGGCAGAGACCCGATCAAGGAGCGGCTCCCGACAGGCTTCTAGTTGAGGTGGCGAACAGAGTGGCCTGGGTTAGGCATCGTCAGGGTGAGTCTAGGTGTCTTCCGAGTCCAATTGCATTTAAAAGCTGCAGCGAACTTTACATGCATATTCATGTCAGTAGACGCGACAGTAGGCGAAAGCTTGATTGTTAGTTTTAGAGTTCAAATTCCTGAAAGGAATTTTTTGATATAGGTGTGAGAAAGAACTAGTAGGATGAGCAATAGGGGCAGAAGACCCAGTGCTGGTGCGTCGAGCTCAAGGGCTCCTGCGCCTGAAGGAGACCCGAGAATAGAAGAAATGATGAGGGTGCTGACCGAGGTTAGCAATCTGATGGGTAGGCAAGCTGCTGAGAGAGCTGCCACTGTTGCCCAAGCAGCTGAGGCCGCCTTGGCCGCTGCAAATGGAGCCCATGGGGGCAATGGGCATGGCAATGGAGGACGTCAGACCCATCACATAGTGGAGCAGTTTCTGAAGCTGCAACCCCCGAAGTTTGATGGCACTGGAGGACCTGAGGTAGCTGCCTCGTGGATCGAGCAGCTGGAGAAAGCCTTTACAGTGCTTGGATGCACTGATGAGAGAAGGTTTCGCTGGCGACATATCAGCTTCAGAACACTGCTGATGATTGGTGGAAGGCCACCAGAGGGCGAGTCTTTCCTGACGACATGAGGCCAAACTGGGCTGCCTTCTGCGCAGCGTTTAACGGAAAGTATTTCTCTGAGGCAGCCCAGGAGAGAAAGATGGAGGAGTTCATTAGACTTCGCCAAGGGTCGATGACTGTGGACCAATACGAGGGCGAGTTTGCCAGCTATCCAAGTTCGCTCGAAGGCTGATTGAGGACCCATGGGACAAAGCCAGAAGATTCAGAGAAGGTCTGAGGCCCGAGCTGAAGAGTATGATGATCGCCACCGGACTGAGAGACTACAATGAGATTTATGAACGAGCTCTGGCGATAGAGCGAGATCTGCAGGAGAAGGCTGCCGCATCTGGATCGCGGTTTATGCCAGGGAGGAACTTCAGAGATTTCGGCAAGAGGCCGATGAAGGACACCCGCAGGTTCGTCCCACCTGCGAGGAGAACTTTGGGAAAGCCATCACACCCCGGGAATCAGAACTGCCGTGATTGTGGCAGAAGGCATGGGAACAGCCCTTGCCCGAAGAAGACTGGGGGATGCTTCAAATGTGGTCAGTTGGGGCACATTCAGAGGAACTGCCCGAAGAATGGTCCAAGACCCCCGTTCCAACCGCAGCAGCAGCCGCAGATGGTCAATGCTCCGCAAGGAATTCTGAACCGTCCACCTGCTCAGGGACGAGTCTATGCAGTGGCGCGCAAGGATGCCGAGAATGCGCCAGGGGTGATCACAGGTACCATTTCTCTCTGTGGTCACACCGCCTATGCTTTATTCGATCCTGGTGCATCCCATTCGTTCATATCTGCACGTTTTGCTGCGTTGGCTGGAATAGAAACTAGACCGTTGGATGTTAAGTTGCATGTGGCCACCCCGTTGAAGGATAGAGTAATTGTTGTGATAGGATGTGAGGGGTGTGAGATAACTTTAGGAGATAGAGTTGAGAAGATTGACTTAGCTGTCCTGCCCATGTATGATTTCGACGTAATTGTCGGCATGGATTGGTTGGTTAGACATGGAGCAGTTATTGACTGCAGTAGAAGTATAATAAGGCTGAACCCAGTAGATGGGCCTGAGTATGAGTTTAAAGGGAATCGAGGTGGGACATCGATCCCTTGGATTTCGGCACTAGAAGCAACCAAGCTGATGGATCAGGGTTGCTTAGGATTTCTAGCATCAGTGATAGATTCCTCGGCTCAAGAAGTGAAGCTAGAGGACGTGCCTGTAGTGAGAGACTACTCGGACGTATTTCCTCAGGAATTGCCTGGCTTGCCACCAGAGCGTGAGGTAGAGTTTGTGATTGAGTTGGCACCTGGGACTGAACCAATCTCAAAGGCACCGTATAGGATGTCGTTGTCTGAACTGAAGGAGCTGAAGGTACAGATGCAAGAGCTGCTGGATAAAGGATTTATCCGCCCCAGTGCTTCACCGTGGGGAGCTCCAGTGCTGTTTGTGAAGAAGAAAGATGGCACGTTGAGACTGTGTATAGACTACAGACAACTGAACCAAGTGACGATCAAGAACAAGTATCCTCTGCCAAGGATTGATGATCTGTTTGATCAACTGGAAGGAGCGTGTGTGTTCTCTAAGATAGACCTAAGGACAGGCTATCACCAGCTAAGGATCAAGAAGGAGGATATCCCGAAGACTGCCTTTAGGACAAGATATGGGCATTACGAGTTCACCGTCATGCCATTTGGATTGACAAATGCCCCAGCTGCATTCATGGATATGATGAACAGGGTGTTCAAGGAGTTTCTGGATCAGTTCGTAATAGTCTTCATCGATGATATTCTGGTGTACTCGAAGAGCTCTGAGGACCATGAGCAACATTTGAGGACCGTTCTACAGACCTTAAGGGAACACTCGCTGTATGCGAAGTTTAGTAAGTGCGAATTCTGGCTGAGCAGAGTGGCGTTCCTTGGACACATCGTATCTGGAGAAGGAATATCGGTGGATCCAGCTAAGATCGAGGCTGTGGAGAAGTGGCCGAGGCCTACGACCGTGACTGAAGTGCGAAGCTTCCTTGGATTAGCTGGGTATTACAGACGCTTCGTGGAAAGGTTCTCCGCGATAGCCGCTCCAATGACAAGATTGTTGAAGAAGGAGTCGAAGTTTGAATGGACCGCGAAGTGCGAGGAAAGTTTTCAGGAGCTGAAAGATCGACTGACTTCCGCACCAGTGTTGACCATCCCATCCGGACCTGGAGGATTTGAGATTTACAGCGATGCTTCGCTAAGAGGTCTGGGATGTGTCTAATGCAACATGGACGAGTAGTGGCATATGCATCTCGACAGTTGAGGCCACATGAGATGAATTACCCGACGCACGACCTGGAGTTGGCTGCTATAATTTTTGCGTTGAAGATCTGGAGACACTATCTGGTGGGAGAGAAGTTCCAGATTTACACGGATCACCAGAGTCTGAAGTATTTGTTTTCACAGAAGGAACTAAACATGAGACAGCGTCGATGGATGGAGCTGCTGAAAGACTACGACTGTGATATCCTGTACCATCCAGGAAAGGCGAATAAGGTGGCGGATGCTCTGAGCCGAAAGTCGAGCATCGCGCATATGATGGTAAAGGAATGGACGCTGCTAGAAGAAATCAGAGACTCTGAATTCAAGGTTGAGGTAGGAAGCCTCTCAAGCCTAATGGCTACTCTACAGATTGAGCCAGAGATTCAACTGAAGATCAAAGAATTGCAGTCTACGGACCCTGATATCCAGAAGATCGTGATGATGGATGCAGAAGAGAGGAAAGATGACTTCAAGGTGACTGAAGACGGGATATTGAAGTTTAAAGGGCGACTGTGTGTGCCAAATGACGAAGAGCTAAAGGAAAGGATCTTGGCTGAGGCTCACAGGAGCAATTATAGTATCCACCCTGGAAGTACGAAAATGTACCAGAATCTACGTCAGCACTACTGGTGGAATGGAATGAAGGTGGATGTGGCTAAGCATGTAGCCAAGTGCTTGACATGCCAGCAAGTGAAGGCGCAACATTGCAAGCCTGGAGGACTGCTACAACCATTGGAGATCCCAGAATGGAAGTGGGAGCATATCACCATGGATTTCGTGACGGGACTGCCGAGAAGTCAGAGAGGAAATGACTCAATCTGGGTGATAGTAGACAGGCTGACCAAGTCCGCGCATTTCATTGCAGTACGAAAGGATTCCACATTGGAGAAACTGGCAGAACTGTACGTGAGGCAGATAGTAAGACTGCATGGAGTGCCAGTAAGTATTGTGTCAGATCGAGATCCTCGCTTCACAGCCACATTTTGGAAGAGTCTGCAGGGTGCTCTGGGACAGAGTTGAGGTTCAGTACAGCCTACCACCCTCAGACTGATGGACAGTCGGAAAGGACCATACAAACCTGGAGGACATGTTGAGAGCGTGTGTAATAGACTTCAAAGGTGGCTGGGAAGAACAGTTACACTTGGTGGAATTTGCCTACAACAACAGTTACCAGCAGAGTATCAGATGGCACCGTTCGAAGCGTTGTATGGAAGGGCCTGCAGGACGCCGATCTGTTGGGACGAAGTTGGCGAGAAAAGCATAACAGGCCCAGAGTTAGTTCAGCAGTCAGTAGAGGCAGTCAAGGTGATTAGAGACAGACTGAGGACCGCCCAGAGTAGGCAGAAGAGTTATGCAGACAAGAGACGTAAGCCATTGGAATTCCAAGTTGGAGATCATGTCTTTCTGAAGGTGTCGCCGATGCGAGGATTATCTCGGTTTGGCAAGAAGGGAAGCTGAGTCCCAGATTCGTTGGGCCATTCGAGATTTTGGAGAAGATCGGGACACTGGCTTATCGTCTGGCACTGCCGCCGAACTTGTCGCAGATTCACAACGTGTTTCATGTGTCGATGCTGAGGAAGTATGAGCCAGATCCTGGCCATATACTCGATCATGAAGTCATTGAAATGGATGACCGCGTCTCGTACGTGGAAAGGCCAGTAAGGATTGAAGATCGTAAGGAGCAAGTGCTCAGGAACAAGACGATCCCTTTGGTCAAAGTCATCTGGGAGCACCATGGGACTGAAGGAGCCACTTGGGAAAGTGAAGACGAGATGAAGAGAAATACCCGCACTTGTTTGAATAGTCCAGTGTAATTTTGATTTTGGAGTGAGAACTTGTAGATTGTAAATTTCGAGGACGAAATTTTTATAAGAAGGGAAGAATTGTGACAGTCTGAAAATTCGACCCATTTGTCGGAATTTCTAAATGAATGGAAATGCTTCGTTAATACACTCTGGTCGACGCTCACTCAGGATTAGCTACCCTGAGATGACCAACCGAAGGGGAAAGGCTATCTGGGAATTTTTCCCAATCAGCCGCCCGTTGGTCTGAGACTGAGACAGAGTCGGTATTTAATGAAATTGACCACAAAATGAAATCCGACATTGGACAATCGAATTAGTAAGATAAACACAATGAAGAAATGAAATCAGTTTCAGAAATGTCGACTGAAGGTCAGACAGCCGGTGCACGTCGAGAAGCAAGACGTGAAAGGAAAATTACCGAAATGCCCCCGGTAAATGCTCAGTCCTTAGAATTAGATAAATTAGGATTTTTGAGAATAGAATCGATGGACCGACACCAAATCCAGTCCAAAATCCGTTCGCGCTCGGGACCCGATCGGTGCATTTGGCACGCAAATCGAGGCAAGTCAAATCAGATGTCACATCAATCAATCAAGTGTCAAATCAATCAATCATGGTTCAATTTCCAAGGCAATCAATCAATCAATCAAGTCAAGTCAATCTAACCTACTATTCTACCTAACCCACTATAAGCTATTATCCATTTGTTTAATTGGTTATAATCTCTCTCTCTCTCTCCTCCTCATTTCATTCGGCCATCCCCTCCTCCCTCTCTCCCGAACTCTCTCTCCCTCTCGGTCTCCCTCTCGTTCGCCCGTCCGGCCGCCGTCGCCCGCGTCCGCCCGTGTCGCCATCGCCGCCACCGTCGCCTTCAGGTAGGTCCTCTAGCCCTTCCCTCCTTGTTCTCGTGGCCATGGAGGCCGTGAAGCCACGACCCCTCTCATCTCTCTCTCTCTCTTGTTCGCCGCCCGAAGCCGCCCGAGCCGCCGTCGTCGTCATCGTCGTCCGGCCGCCGTCGACCCATCCGCCGCCGTCGTTTGGTGAGTGCCTTCTCCTTGCTTTTCGTGA
The DNA here is from genome assembly GCA_019149425.1 of Psidium friedrichsthalianum. Classification (NCBI taxonomy): domain Eukaryota; kingdom Viridiplantae; phylum Streptophyta; class Magnoliopsida; order Myrtales; family Myrtaceae; genus Psidium; species Psidium friedrichsthalianum. The sequence goes on along the minus strand of JAGVVM010019229.1, from coordinate 2,555 downwards.
CATGGAGGTCACTCAACCCCGCCGACCTCTCATCTCTCTCTTCCTCGGCTAGCTCGCCGACCGCCGCCGCCGCTCCTTCCCGTCCACCGCCACCACCAGCCCGTACCGGTAAGCTTCACTCCTCTAATCTTGGCCTAGGCTAGTTGTATGTGTGTATGGGTTGTGTATTAGTGGCTAATGGTGATTAGAGTGTAATATGTGTAATTAAGCCAAATGGGCTTTAGGTTAATTGTGTGTGCATATTGGGCCGTGCGTATGGGCTTCTTAAGAAAATGAATTTGGGCCTTGAATTGTTAATTAGGGGCTGCAATTGGTGAAATAGGCGTGTGGGCTCATGGGCCAAGGCAAGTTAATGGGCCTAGGGACTTAATTCCATGGCAATTGGGCTAATTTGAAACTCTTGGGCCCAAGTTTTATAATGGGCCACACATGGACGAAAATTCAACTTAATTGGGCCCAAATTATGATTATGAACATCAAGATATGAGGCCCAATAATGTACATGGGCTTAGGATGACGAATTGGGCCTAAAATGACCTAATTGGGCTTAATAGGCTAGCCCTTGAAAATGGGCTTGGGCCCTACGCGAATTTAATTATAATAATGGGCCTCGAATTATTATTTACTTGCAATTTAAATTGGGGCTTATAATTGGTTAATGGGCCTTGGAACCCAAATAGGCCTAACTTATTTAAATAGGCCCAACCTGGCTCAATGGGCCTAACCTACCTCACTGGACCTTGAACCTAAATGGGCCCAACTAAATAACTAGGCCCAACTTGGCTAATGGGCTTAAGACACTGTAATGGGCCGACCTACCCTATTGGACCTAACTACCTTTGTGGGCCTTGGTCCTTAGATCGGGCTTTAGGCCCATTCGAACCTAAATCTACTAATTGGGCCTTAACCCAAGCCAAGCCTAATTCAATTACACCTGAGGAGTTATTAAAACACTAAATCATTAATCATGGGTTACTAATTCCTGGGACTAACCTTAGTTATGAGTTGACTGGAATATTGGGATTGACTGGATCGAGTTCCAATTTAGTGGGTTCCGAGATAATGCTAAATAGGTTGGCTTGCTTGGGGAACTGATTGTAGAGCACTGGGCCTACGTGATACCGTATTGTTAAATATAGTGAATTACTCGTATGATTTCTTGATGTGCTCTGCTCGTACTAGCGTAACGTTGCATGCATGCTCTGTGATTGAATTGCTGTTGCACTATCTGGGCCCCGCATACATTGAGAGCATGGCATGAGTCACCAGAGATGTGACATGAGAAGGAGCCCCAGAGGCGTTGTTACGCGGGGAAATGGAGAGAAAAGGGAGTAACCAACGTAAGGCGTCAGAAACGCAGTTGTGGTATTTGCCGAGTGGCACTGTTGGATGAGCCCTGATGGGAATTGGAGAGATAGACGGGCATGATCCATTGGGATCCGTTATGGCCGACTGAGGCCTGCATCATTGGCATATGGCATTATGGTGACTGTTTATTCTTGCCCGTCTGTGTATTATGATCTGCATTGATATGCCTTGCGCGTCTACTTATGCGTTGAGGGTCTGGTACCGAGGGTAACTTGAGAGTGTCTGAACCTTGGACCACAACCTAGTCCACTGGATAGAACCGACCCCACTAGTATACGCTATCCTACGCTAGGATTAGTGGTGAGCTTATTGAGTTTCGACTCACGGGCGGTGGTTGCCCTTCTTTTTCAGATCCAGGTCACCCGTGATGGCAGCGCCCCCTATGCTTTTTGGACTACCAGTGTAGATGGATACTCAGATTACCCTCCATTTTGATATGCATGCCACGATGTGGCATAGGCACCTGACTACCGTGTTGGTAGATCAGGGTGGACCCTACCTTGTACCTCATAGGTTTGAAGCATGGTTTAGGGAGAGTTTATATGGTTTTGAGGGACCCCAGAGAGACGCTCCGATCCCTATGGAGGAGGATCCGATCCTTTTGCAGCCAGCCGAGTATGGTGGCGAGGTGATCGACCCCGACCTGCTGCAGGAGTTGCCGTCCCCAGGACGTTCCGAGATTGACGGCCATGAGAAGGGTGATGCCATGGACACCGATGAGGAGGACCAGAGGAGGACCCAGAGGAGGACCCAGAGGAGGATCCAGAGGAGGACCCCGAGGAGGATCCCGAGGAGGAGCCTGAGGAGGACTGAGTCCTACTGTCGCTGGTTAGACTTTTGGAGATAGTGAGAGCGTAGGTGTCGTGACCATAGTTGAGATTTTCTTTTGGAGGTCTGTACTTAACGCTCGATCATATATATATATTGTTGTGTTCCTTTTGTAAGTGTTCTTGTCTTTTCCTACTACCCCTATATCTTGAGCATGTATGCATGTGTAGAAGGCACGCTTCCGCAGGTTTCAGGTTTTGCGTAGACCATAGCGTCACTGGCCGCGATGTCCGTCCTGGGCCGTCGCTAGTCGTAGGCCAGCGTACGCAGTTTCTTCACGATATGAGCAGGGATGTCGCGAGCTGATTGGGACTCGGGGCGTGACAGCAGAGACCGATCAAGGAGCGGCGCCTGACAGG
>JAGVVM010019220.1:0-15347 GCA_019149425.1 Psidium friedrichsthalianum | reverse complement strand
GTAGAAGTTCCAGATTTATACAGACCACCAGAGCCTAAAGTATCTATTCTCCCAGAAAGAATTAAACATGAGGCAGCGTCGTTGGATGGAGTTGCTAAAAGACTATGACTGCGATATCCTGTACCATCCAGGAAAGGCAAATAAGGTAGCCGATGCTCTGAGTCGAAGTCGAGCATCGCGCACATGATGGTCAAGGAATGGACGTTACTGGAGGAGATCAGGGACTCAGAGTTTAAGATGGAAGTAGGAACCCTCTCAGGCTTGATGGCTACCTTACAGATCGACCTGAGATTCAATTGAGGATTAAAGAGTTGCAGTCTACGGACCCGATATCCAGAAGATCGTTATGATGGATGCAGAAGAGAGGAAAGATGATTTCAAGTGACTAAAGACGGGATAGTAAATTTAAAGGGCGACTGTGTGTGCCGAATAACGAAGAGCTAAAGGAAAGGATCTTGGCTGAGGCTCACAGGAGCAATTATAGTATCCACCCTGGAAGTACGAAAATGTACCAGAATCTACGTCAGCACTACTGGTGGAATGGAATGAAGGTGGATGTGGCTAAGCATGTAGCCAAGTGCTTGACGTGTCAATAAGTAAAGGCACAACATTGCAAGCTTGGAGGACTATTGCAACCATTGGAGATCCCAGAATGGAAGTGGGAGCACATCACCATGGATTTCGTGACAGGACTGCCGAGAAGTCAGAGAGGAAATGACTCAATCTGGGTGATAGTGGACAGATTGACCAAGTCTGCACATTTCATCGCAGTGCGAAAGGACTCCACACTAGAGAAGTTGGCTGAACTGTACGTGAGGCAGATTGTGAGACTGCATGGGGTGCCTGTGAGTATCGTATCGGACGAGACCCTCGATTCACAGCCACGTTTGGAAGAGTCTGCAGAGTGCTCTTGGAACAGAACTGAGGTTCAGTATAGCCTATCATCCCCAGACGGACGGACAGTCCGAAAGGACCATACAAACGCTGGAAGATATGTTGAGAGCGTGTGTAATAGACTTCAAAGGTGGCTGGGAAGAGCAACTGCATTTAGTGGAATTCGCCTACAATAATAGCTACCAGCAGAGTATCAAGATGGCGCCGTTCGAAGCATTGTATGGAAGTGCCTGCAGGACGCCAATCTGTTGGGACGAAGTTGGCGAGAAGAGCATAACAGGCCCAGAGTGGTCCAACAGGCAGTAGAGGCAGTCAGGGTGATCAAAGATAGACTGAGGACCGCCCAGAGTAGCAGAAGAGTTATGCAGACAAGAGACGTAAGCCATTGGAATTTCAAGTTGGAGATCATGTTTTTCTGAAGGTGTCACCGATGCGAGGATTATCTTGGTTTGGCAAGTAGGGAAAGCTGAGTCCCAGATTCGTTGGGCCATTCGAGATTTTGGAGAAGATCGGGGCACTGGCTTATCGTCTAGCACTGCCGCCGAATTTATCGCAGATTCACAACGTGTTTCATGTATCGATGCTGAGGAAGTATGAGCCAGATCCTGGCCATATACTCGATACGAAGTCATTGAAGTGGATGACCGCGTCTCGTACGTGGAAAGGCCAGTAAGGATTGAAGATCGTAAGGAACAGTGCTCAGGAACAAGACGATCCTTTGGTCAAAGTCATTTGGGAGCACCATGGGACTGAAGGAGCCACTTGGGAAAGCGAAGACGAGATGAAGAGAAAATACCCGCACTTGTTTGAATAGTCCTATGTAATTTTGATTTTGGAGTGAGGACATGTAGATTGTAAATTTCGAGGACGAAATTTTTATAAGGAGGGAAGAATTGTGACAGTCTGAAAATTCGACCCAATTGTCAGAATTTCTAAATGAATGGAAATGCTTCGTTAATACACTCTAGTCGACGCTCACTCAGGATTAGCTACCCTGAGATGACCAACCGAAGGGGAAAGGCTATATGGGAATTTTTCCCAATCAGCCGCCCGTTGGTCTGAGACTGAGGCAGAGTCGGTATTTAATGAAATTGACCACAAAATGAAATCCGACATTGGACAATCGAAACAGTAAGACAAACACAATGAAGAAATGAAATCGGTTTCAGAAATGTCGACTGAAGGTCAGACAGCCGGTGCACGTCGAGAAGCAAGACGTGAATGGAAAATTACTGAAATGCCCCCGGTAAATGCTCAATCCTTAGAATGAGACCAATTAGGATTTTTGAGGGTAGATTCGATAGACCGATAACCAAATCCAGTCCAAATTCGTTCGCGCTCGGGACCGATCGGTGCATTTGACACGCAAATCGAGGCAAGTTGTGACAGTCTGAAAATTCGACCCATTTGTCGGAATTTCTAAATGAATGGAAATGCTTCGTTAATACACTCTGGTCGACGCTCACCCAGGATTAGCTACCCTGGGATGACCAACCGAAGGGAAAGGCTATCTGGGAATTTTTCCCAATTAGCCGCCCGTTGGTCTGAGACTGAGGCAGAGTCGGTATTTAATGAAATTGACCACAAAATGAAATCCGACATTGGACAATCGAAACAGTAAGACAAACACAATGAAGAAATGAAATCGGTTTCAGAAATGTCGACTGAAGGTCAGACAGCCGGTGCACGTCGAGAAGCAAGACGTGAATGGAAAATTACCGAAATGCCCTCGGTAAATGCTCAGTCCTTAGAATTAGATAAATTAGGATTTTTGAGAATAGAATCGATAGACCGACACCAAATTCAGTCCAAAATTCGTTCGCGCTCGGGACCCGATCGGTGCATTTGGCACGCAAATCGAGGCAAGTCAAATCAGATGTCACATCAATCAATCAAGTGTCAAATCAATCCACCATCACATCAATCAAGGTTCAATTCCCAAGGCAATCCATCACTCACATCCATGTCACTATTACACCTACTCCACTATAATCTTCATTTTTGGATTTTTGTGGATTATAATCCTTTCTCTCTCTCCTCCCTTCCATTTTTCGACCGGCCACCGCCCTCACTCTCCCGAACTCTCTCTCTCTCGGTCTCTCTCTCGTTCGGCCGTCGTCCGCCGTGAGCCGCCGCCGTCCGCCACCGTTCCTCGTCGTCATCGTCCCGCCCCAACTCAGTAAGTCCTCTAGCCCTCCTTCTTCTCGTTCTCGTGGCCACGGGAGCCACCATGAATCGCCGATCGGACCGCATCTCACCCCCTCTTTCTCGGCCAGCTCTCGTCGTCGCTCGGGCCGTCGCCGTCGTCGTCCACGTCCGGCCGCCACAAGTCGCCATCCAACCTCCTCAAGCGACGATGAGTACTCCATGGCCTTTGTCCTTCCATTTTCGTGGCCATGAAGCTCCCTAGAGCCGTGACCCGACCTCATTCTCTCTCTCTCCCTCTCGGTTTCGTTCAGCCCGTGAACGCCGCCCCGTCGTTGCCGTCGTTCCTCCACAGCCGCCTCCACCAGCCCACACCGGTAAGCTTCACTCTCTAATCTTGGGCTAGGCTAGTTGTATGTGTGTGGTATGTGTGTTAGTAGTTTGTAATGGTGATTAGTGTGCAAAATGTGTAATTAAGCCATTTGGGCTTTAGGCTAACCTTCAGTGTATAATGGGCCGAGCGTGAGGGCCATTTGAGGAATGAATTGGGCCTTGAAATTATATACATGGGCTGCAATTAGTGAAATAGGCGTGTGGAATTGTGGGCCAAAGCAAGCTAATGGGCCTAGGGACCTAATTTCATGATAATTGGGCCAATTTGGAACTCTTGGGCCCAAGTTTTAATAATGGACCATATTTGGACGAAAATCACAATTGAATGGGCCCAAATTATAATTGGGAGTATTAAAATGTGAGGCCCATTAATGTACATGGGCTTAGGACAACAAATTGGGCCTAAAATAACCTAATTGGGCTTAATAGACTAGTCCTTGAAAATGGGCTTGGGCCCTACACGAATTTAATACTTATAATGGGCCTAAATATTATATTAATCTTAGAATTAATTCATGGGCCTAAGATTGGTTAATGGGCCTTAGAACCTAAATGGACCCAACTTAATTTAATAGGCCCAACTTGGTCTAATGGGCCTAACACACTTCATTGGACCTTGAATCTCATTGGACCTAACTTGACTATTGGGCTTAAAACACCGTATTGGGCCGACTTACCCTAGTGGACCTAACTACCTTTGTGGGCCTTGAACTTTAGAACGGGCTGCAGGCCCATTCGAACCTGAATCCACTAAATGGGCCTTAAACCAAGCTAAGCCTAATTCAACTACACCCGAGGGTTATTAAAACACCAAATCATTAATCGCGGGATACTAACTCCCAGGGAACTAACAAGGGCGATTGGGCTTAGGCCGAGTTACCTAGTCCGCCAAGATGGGGTTCAATTGAGACGGGTTTAACTAGAGAGATGGCATGAGATATTCTATTGAGCCTGTCTGGCCGACGAACTGTGTGTGGGGCATTTGATCTCTTATAGTTGGCTTGACGAGCACGTGGTTACTTTGATGATTTCTTGATGTGCTCTGTACTTGTGCTTGTATACCATTGCATGCATGCTCTATGTCTGAATTGCTGGTTGCAATCATGTGGGCCCCGCATACATTGAGAGCATGGCATGAGTCACCAGAGATGTGACAAGAGAAGGTGCCCCAGAGGCGTTGTTACGCGGGGAAATGGAGGGAAAAGGGAGAAACCAACGTAAGGCGTCAGATACGCAGTTGAGGAAATTTGCCGAGTGGCACTGTTGGTGAGCCCTGATGGGAATTGGAGTGATAGACGGGCATGATCCATTTGGATCCGTTATGGCCGGTTGAGGCCTGTATCAGCTTGCATATGGCATCATGTTTGACTGTTTCTTGTGCCCGTCTGTATGATATGAACTGTATTGCTATGAATTGCACGTTTGTTTATGCATGTTGGGGTCTGGTACCGAGGGTAACTGAGAGTGTCTGAACCCTAGACCGCGAACCTAGTCCCCCCTGGATAGGACCGACCCCACCAGTATACGCTATCCTACGCTAGGATTAGTGGTGAGCTTATTGAGTTTCGACTCACGGGCGGTGGTTGCCCTTCTTCTTACAGATCCAGGTCACCCGTGATGGCTGCACCACCGATGCTTTTTGGACTGCCAGTACAGATGGATACCCAGATCACCCTCCATTTTGATATGCATGCTGTGATGTGGCATAGGCACGTGACGACTGTACTGGTAGATCAGGGTGGACCCTACCTTGTACCCCATAGATTTGAGGCCTGGTATAGGGAGGGCCTGTATGGTTTTGAGGGACCCCAGAGAGATTCCCCGATCCCTATGGAGGACGACCCTATCCTGTTGCAGCCAGCTGAGTATGGTGGCGAGGTGATCGACCCTGACCCACTACAGGAGTTGCCGGCCCCCGGACGTTCTGAGATTGACGGCCACGATGAGGGTGACGCCATGGACACTGACGAGGAGGATCCAGAGGAGGATCCAGAGGAGGACCCAGAGGAGGATCCCGAGGAGGAGCCTGAGGAGGACTGAGTTCCGCTGTTGCTGGTTTAGGATTTTGGTGTTAGTGCGAGCGTAGATGTCTTGACCGTAGTTGAGGTTTTCTTTTGGAGGTCTGTATTTAACGCTCGATTATATATATATGTGATGTTGTTTCCTTTTGTAAAAGTGTTCTTGTCTCTTCATACTACCCCATATTCTTGTGCTTGTATGCATGTGTAGAAGGCACGCTTCCGCAAGTTGTTGTCGTTTTGCGCTAGACCATAGCGTCGTCTGGCCGCGATGTGCATCCTGGGCCGTCGCTATTCGCAGGCCAGGCGTACGCAGAGTTCTTCACGATATGAGCAAGGATGTCGCGGGCTCGATAGGGGTTCGGGGCGTGACACAAGTCAAATCGAATGTCACATCAATCAAATCAATCACATCATGGCACAACTTCAAGGCAATCAATCAAGTCAATCAAGTGTCATTCAAGTCCTATCAAAGTCACTATTCAAACCTAACCCCACTAATTCATTTTTATTCTTGAAAAATAGATTATAATCTATCTTCACTCTCTCTCCTCCCCCATTTGGATTTTCGGCCGACCCCATCTTCTCTCTCCCTCTCTTCTTCTTCGTTTTCTTCTCCTTCTCCGCCCGTCCGGCCGTGAGACCGCCGCCAATCAGCCACCGTTCCGCCTCCACGTCACCTGGGTAAGACCCATAACCCCTTGTTCCTTCCATTTTTCGTGGCCATGAAGCCCCTAGAACCGTGACCCGACCCCGTCTCTCTCTCTTTCTCTCTCGGTCTCCACGAACAGCCGCCCGCGTTCCCGTCGTCGTCCGCCAACGTCGCCACCGTCCAGCCTCCGTGCCACCTTGGTAAGCCTTCTCTTGTCCCTTGTCTCTCCATTACCGTGACTATGGAGGCCTCCTAAGCCCCGAACCGGCCTAACCATCTCTCTCTCTCTCTCTCGGTTTCAGCCGCCCGCCGTCCGCCTACATCGCCGTCGTTCACCACCGTTCCACATCGCCGTCGTCTTGCCTCACCTCGGTAAGCCCTCACGCCACTCCCTTGCTGTTCACGTAGCCGTGGAGGCACCCACCAAGCCGAACTAACCTCTCATCTCTCACTTTCTCTCGATTTCCCTCTAGCCGCCGTGAGCTCCGCCGGCCATCCGCTCCATTCCCGTCGTCACCGTCACCATCAGCCCACACCGGTAAGCTTCACTCCCTAATCTTGGCCTAGGTTAGTTGTATATGTGTATGGATTGTGAGGTTAGTAGCTAATCAAGGTGATTAGAGTATAATATGGGCGATTATGCAAATTGGGCTTTAGGCTAACCTTGAGTGTATAATGGGCCGAGCGTGAGGGCCATTTGAAGAATGAATTGGGCCTTGAAATTATATACATGGGCTGTAATTAGTGAAATAGGCGTGTGGAATTGTGGGCCAAAGCAAGCTAATGGGCCTAGGGACCTAATTTCATGATAATTGGGCAATTTGGAACTCTTGGGCCCAAGTTTTAATAATGGGCCATATTTGGACGAAAATCACAATTGAATGGGCCCAAATTATAATTTGGAGTATTAAAATGTGAGGCCCATTAATGTACATGGACTTAGGACATCAAATTGGGCCGAAAATAACCTAATTGGGCTTAATAGGCTAGTCCTTGAAAATGGGCTTGGGCCCTACACGAATTTAATACTTATAATGGGCCTAAATATTATATTAATCTTAGAATTAATTCATGGGCCTAAGATTGGTTAATGGGCCTTGGAACCTAAATGGACCCAACTTAATTTAATAGGCCCAACTTGGTCTAATGGGCCTAACACACTTCATTGGACCTTGAATCTTATTGGACCTAACTTGACTAATGAGCTTGAAGCATCGTAATGGGCCGGCTTACCTTAGTGGACCTAACTACCTTTGTGGGCCTTGAACTTTAGAACGGGCTGTAGGCCCATTCGAACCTGAATCCACTAAATGGGCCTTAAACCAAGCTAAGCCTAATTCAACTACACCCGAGGGGTTATTAAAAACACCAAATCATTAATCGCAGGATACTAACTCCCAGGGAACTAACAAGGGCGATTGGGCTTAGGCCGAGTTACCTAGTCCGCAAGATGGGGTTCAATTTAGATGGGTTTAACCAGAGAGATGGCATGAGATATTATATTGAGCCTGTCTGGCCGACGAACTGTGTGTGGGGCATTTGATCTCTTATAGTTGGCTTGACGAGCACGTGGTTACTTTGATGATTTCTTGATATGCTCTGTACTTGTGCTTGTATATACCATTGCATGCATGCTCTATGTCTGAATTGCTGGTTGCAATCATGTGGGCCCCGCATACATTGAGAGCATGGCATGAGTCACCAGAGATGTGACAAGAGAAGGTGCCCCAGAGGCGTTGTTACGCGGGGAAATGGAGGGAAAAGGGAGAAACCAACGTAAGGCGTCAGATACGCAGTTGAGGAAATTGCCGAGTGGCACTGTTGGGTGAGCCCTGATGGGAATTGGAGTGATAGACGGGCATGATCCATTGGGATCCGTTATGGCCGGTTGAGGCCTGTATCAGCTTACATATGGCATCATGTTTGACTGTTTCTTGTGCCCGTCTGTATGATATGAACTGTATTGCTATGAATTGCACGTTGTTTATGCATGTTGGGGTCTGGTACCGAGGGTAACTGAGAGTGTCTGAACCCTGGACCGCGAACCTAGTCCCTGGATTGGACCGACCCCACCAGTATACGCTATCCTATGCTAGGATTAGTGGTGAGCTTATTGAGTTTCGACTCACGGGCGGTGGTTGCCCTTCTTCTTACAGATCCAGGTCATCCGTGATGGCTGCACCACCGATGCTTTTTGGACTGCAAGTGCAGATGGATACCCAGATCACCCTCCATTTTGATATGCACGCTGTGATGTGGCATAGGCATGTGACGACTGTACTAGTAGATCAGGTGGACCCTACCTTGTACCCCATAGATTCGAAGCCTGGTATAGGGAGGGCCTGTATGGCTTTGAGGGACCCCAGAGAGATTCTCCGATCCCTATGGAAGACGACCCTATCCTGTTGCAGCCAGTTGAGTATGGTGGCGAGGTGATCGACCCCAGACCTACTACAGGAGTTGCCGTCCCTTGGACGTTCTGAGATGACGCCACGAGGAGGGTGACGCCATGGACACTGACGAGGAGGATCCAGAGGAGGACCCAGAGGAGGATCCCGAGGAGGAGCCTGAGGAGGTCTGAGTCCTGCTGTTACTGGTTTGATTTTGGAGATAGCGAGAGCGTAGGTGTCGTGACCATAGGATGAGGTTTTCTTTGGAGGTCTGTACTTAACGCTCGATTATATATATATGTGATGTTGTTTCCTTTTGTAAAAGTGTTCTTGTCTCTTCATGCTACCCTATATTCTTGTGCTTGTATGCATGTGTAGAAGGCACGCTTCCGCAGGTTGTTGTCGTTTTGCGCTAGACCATAGAGTCGTCTGGCCGCGATGTGCATCATGGGCCGTCGCTATTTGCAGGCCAGGCGTACGCCAAGGTTCGTGACTCTATGAGCTGAGGATGTCGCGGGCCCGAGTGGGGTTCGGGGCGTGACAGTGCCCCAGAGGCGTTGTTACGCGGGGAAATGGAGGGAAAAGGGAGAAACCAACGTAAGGCGTCAGATACGCAGTTGAGGAAATTTGCCGAGTGGCACTGTTGGGTGAGCCCTGATGGGAATTGGAGTGATAGACGGGCATGATCCATTGGGATCCGTTATGGCCGGTTGAGGCCTGTATCAGCTTACATATGGCATCATGTTGACTGTTTCTTGTGCCCGTCTGTATGATATGAATGATTGCGATGAATTGCACGTTGTTTTATGCATGTTGGGGTCTGGTACCGAGGGTAACTGAGAGTGTCTGAACCCTGGACCGCGAACCTAGTCCCTGGATTGGACCGACCCCACCAGTATACGCTATCCTATGCTAGGATTAGTGGTGAGCTTATTGAGTTTCGACTCACGGGCGGTGGTTGCCCTTCTTCTTACAGATCCAGGTCATCCGTGATGGCTGCACCACCGATGCTTTTTGGACTGCAAGTGCAGATGGATACCCAGATCACCCTCCATTTTGATATGCACGCTGTGATGTGGCATAGGCATGTGACGAATGTACTAGTAGATCAGGGTGGACCCTACCTTGTACCCCATAGATTCGAAGCCTGGTATAGGGAGGGCCTGTATGGCTTTGAGGGACCCCAGAGAGATTCTCCGATCCCTATGGAAGACGACCCTATCCTGTTGCAGCAGTTGAGTATGGTGGCGAGGTGATCGACCCCGACCTACTACAGGAGTTGCCGTCCCTTGGACGTTCTGAGATGACGGCCACGAGGAGGGTGGGACGCCATGGACACTGACGAGGAGGATCCAGAGGAGGACCCAGAGGAGGATCCCGAGGAGGAGCCTGAGGAGGTCTGAGTCCTGCTGTTACTGGTTTGATTTTGGAGATAGCGAGAGCGTAGGTGTCGTGACCATAGGATGAGGTTTCTTTGAGGTCTGTACTTAACGCTCGATTATATATATATGTGATGTGTTTCCTTTTTAAAAGTGTCTTCTTTCATGCTACCCTATATTCTTGTGCTTGTATGCATGTGTAGAAGGCACGCTTCCGCAGGTTGTTGTCGTTTTGGCCTAGACCATAGAGTCGTCTGGCCGCGATGTGCATCATGGGCCGTCCTATTCGCAGGCCAGGCGTACGCCAAGGTTCGTGACTATATGAGCTGAGGGATGTCGCGGGCCCGAGTGGGGTTCGGGGCGTGACAGTGCCCCAGAGGCGTTGTTACGCGGGGAAATGGAGGAAAAGGGAGAAACCAACGTAAGGCGTCAGATACGCAGTTGAGGAAATTTGCCGAGTGGCACTGTTGGGTGAGCCCTGATGGGAATTGGAGTGATAGACGGGCATGGATCCATTGGGATCCGTTTATGGCCGGTTGAGGCCTGTATCAGCTTGCATATGGCATCATGTTTGACTGTTTCTTGTGCCCGTCTGTATGATATGAACTATATTGCTATGAATTGCACGTTGTTTATGCATGTTGGGTCTGGTACCGAGGGTAACTGAGAGTGTCTGAACCCTGGACCGCGAACCTAGTCCCCTGGGTAGGACCGACCCCACCAGTATACGCTATCCTACGCTAGGATTAGTGGTGAGCTTATTGAGTTTCGACTCACGGGCGCGTGGTTGCCCTTCTTCTTACAGATCCAGGTCACCCGTGATGGCTGCACCACCGATGCTTTTTGGACTGCCAGTACAGATGGATACCCAGATCACCCTTCCATTTTGATATGCATGCTGTGATGTGGCATAGGCACGTGACGACTGTACTAGTAGATCAGGGTGGACCCTACCTTGTACCCCATAGATTTGAGGCCTGGTATAGGGAGGGCATGTATGGTTTTAGGGACCCCAGAGAGATTCTCCGATCCCTATGGAGGACGACCCTATCCTGTTGCAGCCAGCTGAGTATGGTGGCGAGGTGATCGACCTTGACCCACTACAGGAGTTTGCCGTCCCCCGGACGTTCTGAGATTGACGGCCACGATGAGGGTGACGCCATGGACACTGACGAGAAGGATCCAGAGGAGGACCCAGAGGAGGATCCCGAGGAGGAGCCTGAGGAGGACTGAGTTCTGCTGTTGCTGGTTTAGGATTTTGGTGTTAGTGCGAGCGTAGATGTCTTGACCGTAGTTGAGGTTTTCTTTTGGAGGTCTGTATTTAACGGTCGATTATATATATCTATATATGTGATGTTGTTTCCTTTTGTAAAAGTGTTCTTGTCTCTTCATACTACCCCATACTTCCTCAGCATCGATATATGAAACACGTTGTGAATCTGCGACAAATTCGGCCGGCAGTGCTAGACGATAAGCCAGCGTCCCGATCTTCTCTAGAATCTCGAATGGCCCAACGAATCTTGGACTTAGCTTTCCCTTCTTGCCAAACCGAGATAATCCTCGCATCGGCGACACCTTCAGAAAGACGTGATCTCCAACTCGAAACTCCAAAGGCCTGTGTCTCTTGTCTGCGTAACTCTTCTGTCTACTCTGGGCGGTCCTCAGTCTGTCTCTGATCACCTTGACTGCCTCCACTGACTGTTGAACCAACTCTGGGCCTGTTATTCTTTTCTCGCCAACTTCATCCCAGCAAATCGGTGTTCTGCAGGCCTTCCATACAACGCTTCAAACGTGCCATCTTGATACTCTGCTGTAGCTGTTGTTGTAGGCAAATTCCACTAAGTGCAACTGTTCTTCCCAGCCACCTTTGAAGTCGATGACACATGCTCTCAACATGTCCTCCAGTGTTTGGATGGTTCTTTCCGACTGACCATCTGTCTGAGGGTGGTAGGCTATACTGAACCTTAACTCTGTCCCCAGAGAACCCTGCAGACTCTTCCAAAATGTAGCTGTGAAGCGAGGGTCTCGATCTGATACAACGCTTACTGGCACTCCATGCAGTCTTACAATCTGCCTCACGTATAGTTCAGCTAGCTTCTCCAATGTGGAATCCTTTCGCACTGCGATAAAATGTGCAGACTTGGTCAATCTGTCCACTATCACCCAGATTGAGTCATTTCCTCTCTGACTTCTCGGCAGTCCTGTCACGAAATCCATGGTGATGTGCTCCCACTTCCATTCTGGGATCTCCAATGGTTGTAATAGTCCCCCAGGCTTGCAATGTTGTGCCTTCACTTGCTGACACGTCAGGCACTTGGCTACATGCTTAGCCACATCCACTTTCATCCCATTCCACCAGTAGTGCTGACGCAGATTCTGGTACATTTTCGTACTTCGAGGGTGGATACTGTAATTACTCCTGTGAGCCTCTGATAGAATTCTTTCCTTCAACTCTTCGTCGCTTGGCACACACAGTCGCCCTTTAAACTTTAATATCCCATCTTCAGTCACCTTGAAATCATCTTTCCTCTCTTCTGCATTCATCATCACGATCTTCTGGATATCGGGGTCCGTAGGCTGCAATTCCTTGATCTTCAGCTGAATCTCTGGTTCAATCTGTAGAGTAGCCATCAGGCTTGAGAGACTTCCTACTTCAACCTTGAACTCAGAGTCCCTGATTTCCTCCAACAACGTCCATTCTTTCACCATAATATGCGCGATGCTCGACTTCCTGCTTAGAGCATCCGCCACCTTGTTCGCCTTTCCTGGATGGTACAGGATGTCACAGTCATAGTCTTTCAGCAGCTCCATCCATCGGCGCTGTCTCATGTTTAGTTCCTTCTGTGAAAAACAAATACTTCAGACTCTGGTGATCTGTGTAGATCTGAAACTTCTCTCCCACCAGGTAGTGTCTCCAGATCTTCAACGCAAAAATTATAGCAGCCAACTCCAGGTCGTGCGTTGGATAATTCATTTCATGTGGTCTCAACTGTCGAGATGCATATGCCACTACTCGTCCATGTTGCATCAAGACACATCCTAGACCTCTTAGCGAAGCATCGCTGTAAATCTCAAATCCTCCAGGTCCGGATGGGATGGTCAATACTGGCGCGGAGGTCAGCCTATCTTTCAACTCCTGAAAACTTTCCTCGCACTTTGCATTCCATTCAAACTTCGACTCCTTCTTCAACAATCTTGTCATTGGAGCGGCTATCGCGGAGAACCCTTCTACGAAGCGTCTGTAATACCCAGCCAGTCCAAGAAAACTTCGCACTTCGGTCACGGTTGTAGGCCTTGGCCATTTCTCCACAGCTTCGATCTTAGCTGGATCCACCGATATTCCTTCTCCAGATACGATGTGTCCAAGGAACGCGACTCTGCTCAGCCAGAATTCGCACTTACTAAACTTCGTATACAGCGAGTGTTCCCTTAAGGTCTGTAGAATGGTCCTCAAATGTTGCTCATGGTCCTCAGAGCTCTTCGAGTACACCAGAATATCATCGATGAAGACTATTACGAACTGATCCAGAAACTCCTTGAACACCCTGTTCATCATATCCATGAATGCAGCTGGGGCATTTGTCAATCCAAATGGTATGACGGTGAACTCGAAATGCCCATATCTCGTCCTAAAGGCAGTCTTCGGGATATCCTCCTTCTTGATTCTTAGCTGGTGATAGCCTGTCCTTAGGTCTATCTTAGAGAACACACACGCTCCTTCCAGCTGATCAAACAGATCATCAATCCTTGGCAGAGAGTACTTGTTCTTGATCGTCACTTGGTTCAGTTGTCTGTAGTCTATACACAGCCTTAACGTGCCATCTTTCTTCTTCACAAACAGCACGGAGCTCCTCACGGTGAAGCACTGGGGCGGATAAATCCTTTATCCAGTAGCTCTGCATCTGCACCTTCAACTCCTTCAGCTCAGACAACGACATCCTATATGGTGCTTTAGAGATCGGCTCAGTCCCAGGTGCCAACTCAATTACAAATTCTACCTCACGCTCTGGTGGCAAGCCAGGCAACTCCTGAGGAAATACATCGGGTATTCACCCACTACTGGCACCTCCTCTAGCTTCACTTCTTAAGCCGAAGAATCTATTACTGATGCCAAAAATCCTAGGCAACCTTGATCCATCAACTTGGTTGCTTCTAGGGCCGAAATCCAAGGTATTGAGGTTCCACCTCGGTTTCCTTTAAACTCATACTCAGGCCCATCTACTCGGTTCAGCCTTATTATACTTCTACTACAGTCAATAACTGCTCCATGTCTAACCAACCAATCCATGCCGACAATTACGTCGAAATCATACATGGGCAGGACAGCTAAGTCAATCTTCTCAACTCTATCTCCTAAAGTTATCTCACACCCCTCACATCCTATCACGACAATTACCTATCCTTCAACGGGGTGGCCACATGCAACATAACATCCAACGGCCTAGTTTCTATTCCGCCAACGCAGCAAAACGTGCAGATATGAACGAAAGGGATGCACCAGGATCGAATAAAGCATAAGCGGTGTGACCACAGAGAGAAATGGTACATGTGATCACCCCTGGCGCATTCTCGGCATCCTTGCGCGCCACAGCATAGACTCGTCCCTGAGCAGGTGGACGGTTCAGAATTCCTTGCGGAGCATTGATCATCTGCGGCTGTTGCTGCGGTGGAACGGGGGTCTTGGACCATTCTTTGGGCAGTTCCTCTGAATATGCCCCAACTGACCACATTTGAAGCATCCCCCAGTCTTCTTCGGGCAAGGGCTGCTCCCATGCCTTCTGCCACAATCACGGCAGTTCTGATTCCCGGGGTGTGATGGCTTTCCCAAAGTTCTCCTCGCAGGTGGGACGAACCTGCGGTGTCCTTCATCGGCCTCTTGCCGAAATCTCTAAAGTTCCTCCCTGGCATAAACCGCGATCCAGATGCGGCAGCCTTCTCCTGCAGATCTCGCTCTATCGCCAGAGCTCGTTCATAAATCTCATTGTAGTCTCTCAGTCCGGTGGCGATCATCATACTTTTCAGCTCGGGCCTCAGACCTTCTCTGAATCTCCTGGCTTTGTCCCATGGTTCCTCGATCAGCCTTCGAGCGAACTGGATAGTCTGGCAAACTCGCCCTCGTATTGGTCCACAGTCATCGACCCTTGGCGAAGTCTAATGAACTCTTCCATTTTCCTCTCCTGGGCTGCCTCAGAGAAGTACTTTCCGTTGAACGCTGCACAGAAAGCAGCCCAGTTTGGCCTCATGCCATCAGGAAAGACTCGCCCTCTGGTGGCCTTCCACCAGTCATCAGCAGTATTCTGAAGCTGATATGTTGCCAGTGAAACCTTTTCTTCATCAGTGCATCCTAGCACAGTGAACGCCTTCTCCAGCTGTTCGATCCATGAGGCAGCTACTTCGGGTCCTCCATGCTATCGAACTTAGGCGGTGCAGCTTCAGGAACTGCTCCACGATATGGTGGGTCTGACGTCCTCCATTT
>JAGVVM010019219.1:0-13975 GCA_019149425.1 Psidium friedrichsthalianum | reverse complement strand
CCCACCCCAGAAAGTGCACGAACCTTCGTCGTTACCTCTTCGCCAGCTGGCTCGATCATCGACCCAATCGCCTCCAGGAACTTTGTCTCTTGACCTGATCACCGCCGCAGTAAAAAATCACAATCATCAAGGTAAATTCCGCACACTCTGTTTCTGCCGCCAATGAGCGAAACAGAGCCCGTGAGCATTAGCGAATGTCTGCGAGCAAATCAGATGGGATTGAAGCACTATTAACAACTCGGACTTGAACTGTTGTTGTTGTTGTTGTAATAATCTGGAAGTGAATCTTTGATTTGTATTTGCATATGGGCTCCTTCATCGAAATGCATAGCATTTGTTTGGTGGTTCAAATTATATCTTGGATTCAATCCCTGAATTGAAAATCATACTACATCAAATCAATTTGTTCTCGACTTATTGAACCTCATTATGGCCAACTTTGTTGGCGCGTGATGCTCAGTTGTCATTGGTGTTATAATTCTCATGTTTCAAATGCTCAACATACAACGTAAAAATTGCTGCTCGTCGCTTGCTGATCTCTCTGGGTTGGAGCTGAGCGCTCTGTATTTTGTGTATGTTGTCGAATGTGTTGGTCGTGTGTTGCCAGCGGACGATAGTGTGAAGAATGCCGCAGTGGTCAGGGACGATCGAAGCGCGTGTATTCTCCATTGTTTGATATGTGAAGCATACAGATTTTGTATTGGTGAACAATCCTTGCATAGGTGCACGCTGTTATGTGCAACTCATATCTACCGACCTAGCAACCTTCGATAGATCGCTTCTTTCTGGTGGTCTGGCTTTCGAGGCCTATGTGCACGCCAATTTCATTTCAGCACAACCAGATCCTATATGGCCGGTTCTGTTTGTTTTCCATTGGCTTGACATTTACGAGGTCTCCCAACACATACGTATGGGCACGCACGGGTGGAGGCTAGAGATAGAGAAACATTATGGGGAGCATTAATTTGTAGATTAAGATTCACACCTTGAAAATCTCAGTAATGAGGCAGTTCGAGCTCCTGTGTCTCCCCAAATTCCTTTATGCCAAGAGATTGCCATATCACCATTTGGAAAGAGGCATACTCTGATTCCAATTCTATAGCTATTTTAAGGCAGTGAGAGACCTCTGATCAGTAAAACAATGGAACACCGATTCAACAAGGCTCACTTGACATTTAGAGTTTATGGTCTGATCTGCAATAAGGAAAAGGAGAATTCTTATAGGCAAATATGTGAATCTTTCCAAGTTACTATGAAATGATTTAGAATAGTTTGCTAATCAGTAAGTCACACCTCCTCATATTAGACATAGCTGATTAACTGCAATTTCGAGCGTCCAAATCAGTGCCATCAATCAACATACCACAATTTATAAAACGACAAGTCACACCTCCATATTACACGAGGAGCAATTCTGAACTTCTGTTACTCTTTGATGCTCGAAGCTTAGTCCTTTTTGGTTCCAATCATATTACTCGTAGGTAGCATCAGTGAGTGTGC
This sequence comes from Psidium friedrichsthalianum, assembly GCA_019149425.1. NCBI lineage: Eukaryota > Viridiplantae > Streptophyta > Magnoliopsida > Myrtales > Myrtaceae > Psidium > Psidium friedrichsthalianum. The sequence continues at coordinate 12,475 of JAGVVM010019219.1, read as the reverse complement.
AATTTAATTACTATGAAACTCACAAACTGAAAAGGAATTCAACATCTTGTAAGGCAGATGAGAAGGTACATGCAATTTAATTATTTTGACTCTTCTTTTGTTCTACCAAACCAAGATGAATAAACTGGAACCAGGATAAATGAGTAACAAGCTCAAGAGAGAAACCTGGAGTAGAAAATGTGTGCAGGAATTTTAATCGTTAATATCCGGTATATGGGATAGGCCAAGACTAGAAATGATAGTATTGTAACTATCTTAGAAAAGAGCACAGTTGCAAATATAAGTTCACTTTCATTGGGTTCATCACAGTAGAATAGAGGCATAAATCGCATTTCACTAGCATATGGCCTAAAGTGACTCTTCCAACGTTCATCCCAAGTCATCCTAAACATCGTCCCTATAATGAGCTCAAACGTGCAGACATCCCCTTCACTCAAGACAAGTTTCGGTCACAAGCTTGCACCAACAAACAAAGCTCTCTACACAGTAGCATCGATAGGTCCTGATGGTCGTCGGCCTCAATGTGCTCAGGTACCCAAAAGTTGCAACTTGCTGGTTTCTTGACAGTTATGGATTCACAAGGAACGCTCTGCCCTTGAATACATTTGATCAGCCGATATATGATAGGACATGGGATGTAAGCAGACATTGACGAGAAAAGGCAAACAAGATATGCATTTGTGCTAGTATTGGCTTGATGATATGGTCTTTAATCACAACTTGCAATCTGAAATCAAAATATCACAGTCCTGCGCTCTTAGACTATACAGTAATACGAGTGTCAATATAGAGAAGACATGCATGAATCTGGCGCATATCCGAGTCACCAATCTTGCATTGGTGTATGCATCGGACAAACATGAAAAGCGGCACGTATGGTCGGAGATAGATACATGTACACAAAAGGCAAGTGATCTTCTATCCCCCGGCAAAAAATAAAGTGATCTTCTTTTCTTCTTTTCATACCACCGAGGTGGTTGGACTAATTTTTAAGGTCTTGGGCCACACTACCTTCCCTTCATAACTTGCTTGCAATACTAGCTCTCGTGAACCAGTAGTTGCAAGGGAGCAATTTGCTGGTTCTTCTGAATGTATCTCTTAATGAATTCACAAGGAATACTCTGCCATTTTAGTATGACGAGGAAAGAATAATACGAACAAAAAATAAAAGAAAAGGCAAAGGAAACGCAAAAATATATGCTAGTATTTCCTAGTTTTAGGAAATTCAATTAACAATCTTTACTCGCTAATAGAAGTCATCATCTCAACTTGCAATTTGAAGTTAAAATGTCACAATACAGACTCAACAATAGTGTACATAATTGTTGAACTCTCGTGGTAACGCTGCGAGAGTTGCTCACACTAATCGTCTCCACCACATGCTCTTAGTCTATGAATAATAGTAATCTTCTTTGCACCTGATTAGTGAAAAAAAAATACTCTAGAACCGGTAATCTTCATGACATGCATGCTTTTCAGCCATGCGGACCACAAATGCAGGGGAAAAAGCAAATACATCTTAACTTACACTGTTCAATTCTTTCAAGCGCAAACAAATTAATGTTTCATCGAACTAATGGTTAGTCTGACAAGGTAAAGTAATCTTCTTCTTCTTTTTCAAATTTCTGGTTAATATAACAAAATACAACAGTGCCTTTTATTTGATATTAAATTATTAGACGTTATATCTACAATGAAACTTCAGCATCATTACTAGCCACTCCCTTATCTTTCAGGTCTTTTCCTTTAGTTATGGAGGCAACGGCATTCTTTGCAATTTGTTTGTCCGTGTCAACTAGTCGCATTGTTTGATTTACATATGTATTCCACTGTTACAACATTGGTTAACATTGTCAAATTTGTCCATATAAAAGGACTTGGATTCTAATTCTTAAGACTTGCCTCAGCAATTGCTTTGCAAACAATTCGAGCTCCATCTTAAGATGTGTGCCCGGTTTTAAACATATACCCATTAACACTTCAAGGAAAATAACATGTCATGTTGTTTACTACACAATGATGTAAACTTGGAATTACACTAGAGTATAAGCAAAGATATTAAACAGCATTGATATATTTGATTTTCCGACGTGCCAGTCCGAGTATATAGGCTTGGGATCTTACCATAAAAAGGGATTTTCCGTGTGGGACCCCCCAAAAAAAAAACATAGATTGGTCCTCCCCCTACTTGAATAAACAACAACTTTAGTGACAGTTTATGTACACTTCAATAATTTGACTTGCTATGGAAAAATTTCAACATAGATTGGAAGTTGATATTATCCCACATCATTACGTAATCAATCTAGATTAAAGCAAGAGCTTCTTTAATATTATGCTAGAATTTGAAAAGAACGAAAGAAAGAGAGTTATGTAAGCAGAAACAAGACATGTTTAAACCGCAAGTCAAACCCTCCAAATTCTCACGATGATGAGCAGTCAGCAGTTTATTGAAACAAGACGCAAAAGTGACTCCTCATTTTTTGACAAGGCATGGCTTCTCTAAATTTTCCAGTTCCATGATTTCTTACCGTTCTCATAACAGAAATTTACCCTTGGTGTTTGAGATATATCTATCCCTAAAGCAACCTTATCAGCTATTATTACTTGAAAAATGGAGCTCCCCCTATATTCCGGTCTCTCAATCTAAGTTACCTTATAATCAAATTATGATAATAACTCAGATTAAATTCTAAACAAATTCGGGGGTAATTTTTGTCCTTCAGCACTTAAAAGTGAAAATCGTCGTTAACGGCCACTCTTCACTACTCTCCACTATCTACATGTAACTAATATGCTTTTAAGCAAAAACTAATAAAAAGGTAACTGCATTTTTTTAACAATGGACTATCTACCAGCCGAAACTTTCTAATTAAGAATTCAAATAGAATGAAGAAGAAGAAGAATAATACCTTAAGACATCAGAACAGGCTACTAAGAACCTGTTTTCTACAAGTAGAGACTGAGGGAGGGTAAGGAGACCAAGACGCAAGCGAGCAAGCATAAAGGGGCATAAGGGAGTGCGCGAAACATATTGGAGGAGGGCATATGGTGAGCGAAACATATTGGAGGGAGGGCATATGGTGAGCGGTGGGCGACATAAGTGGGGCTCGAAGGTGGTGCGATATCCCCTCTGTGGTGTTTGGATCCCGATTAGTGTAAGAGACGGGAGAATGAGAGAGATTGGCAGTCTACCAATCATTTGGGCTACAAACTCAAATATAGTTTGAGACTTGGCGGTCCGACCCAAGACTATTTGAACCCAAAATTGTAGGGCCAGTTTGAGCGGTTCAATCTAGGTTTTCCAGCTCCTTTCTTTGGGATAAGTATTTTGAAAGTCCTAAAATTTTTCAAGAAAGTACACTTTAATCCTAAAACTTTTTAAAAATGTAATCAATTCTGAAACTTGTCAAATTGATCTGATCAAGTCCTTCTATTAATTGCATTTTACAAAACTTTTAGGATTCGATCGCACTTTCATACAAGTTTTTAGAATTTTCAATGCACTTATCCCTTTTCTTTTCTTTTTTCTGATACACTCCTGGTAGTAGCATTAGCAGCTGCAGAGGTATCATGTTATTTGACTGAACTCCATTAATTACATAACCTACGTTTACAAAGTTACATCTTGGTATACATTCACGACTAGTATGTGAGGCAGACACCTGTGCAAAGTAGGAGAGGGGTAAATATTTCATAAAAGTTAGACGTTCCCAATTTTTTTACTAAATTTTTCATGCATGGTAAGAGAGGGGAAATATTCCATAAGGAATTATGGGATCAGCGTTTGCAAGGACGGCAATGATATAGTATACTCTAGGGCGAGTAATTCAGAGAAATAGCTGTGGAAGTGATACGAAAAATATCTATGTGACGTCATAAATAACTGGAAGTTGGACTGACTTAGCCTAAGAACAAAGAATAATTGACGGATTGCACTGTGGAAGTTATCCAAAAATATCTATCTCTGAATCACTTCTATCAAACTGCCATTTTACATCAGAAAAATCCCTTCATATTTTGAAAAATATGGGGTGATCCTAACCAGAAAGACTCCGTGAACTTACATCAGAGCATGATGTTTATACAGTTTTCAAAATTTACTGGGGGGGGTGCAGGGGGCCAGTAAATTTTGAAAACTGTATAAACATCATGCTCTGATGTAAGTTCACGGAGTCTTTCTGGTTAGGATCACCCCATATTTTTCAAAATATGAAGGGATTTTTCTGATGTAAAATGGCAGTTTGATAGAAGTGATTCAGAGATAGATATTTTTTGGATAACTTCCACAGTGCAATCCGTCAATTATTCTTTGTTCTTAGGCTAAGTCAGTCCAACTTCCGTTATTTATGACGTCACATAGATATTTTTCGTATCACTTCCACAGCTATTTCTCTGAATTACTCGCCCTAGAGTATACTATATCATTGCCGTCCTTGCAAACGCTGATCCCATAATTCCTTATGGAATATTTCCCCTCTCTTACCATGCATGAAAATTTAGTAAAAAAATTGGGAACGTCTAACTTTTATGAAATATTTACCCCTCTCCTACTTTGCACAGGTGTCTGCCTCACATACTAGTCGTGAATGTATACCAAGATGTAACTTTGTAAACGTAGGTTATGTAATTAATGGAGTTCAGTCAAATAACATGATACCTCTGCAGCTGCTAATGCTACTACCAGGAGTGTATCAGAAAAAAGAAAAGAAAAGGGATAAGTGCATTGAAAATTCTAAAACTTGTTATGAAAGTGCGATCGAATCCTAAAAGTTTTGTAAAATGCAATTAATAGAAGGACTTGATCAGATCAATTTGACAAGTTTCAGAATTTGATTACATTTTTTAAAAAGTTTTAGGATTAAAGTGTACTTTCTTGAAAAATTTTAGGACTTTCAAAATACTTATCCCAAAGAAAGGAGCTGGAAAACCTAGATTGAACCGCTCAAACTGGCCCTACAATTTTGGTTCAATAGTCTTGGGTCGGACCGCCAAGTCTCAAACTATATTTGAGTTTGTAGCCAAATGATTGGTAGACTGGCCCAATCTCTCTCATTCTCCCGTCTCTTACACTAATCGGGATCCAAACACCACAGAGGGGATATCGCACCACCTTCGAGCCCCACTTATGTCGCCCACCGCTCACCATATGCCCTCCCTCCAATATGTTTCGCTCACCAATCCCTCGCTCCAATATGTTTCGCGCACTGCTTATGCCGCTTTATGGTTGCTCGCTTGCGTCTGTCTGTACTTGTAGAAAAGTCTCTACTTGTAGAAAACAGGTTAAGTATTATTCTTCTTCTTCTTCATTCTATTTCTTTTCTTAATTAGAAAGTTTCGGCTTTAGATAGTCCATTGTTAAAAAAATGCAGTTACCTTTTTATTAGTTTTTGCTTAAAAGCATATTAGTTACATGTAGATAGTGGAGAGTAGTGAAGAGTGGCCGTTAACGACGATTTTCACTTTAAGTGCTGAAGGACAAAAATTACCCCCGAATTTGTTTAGAATTTAATCTGAGTTATTATCATAATTTGATTATAAGGTAACTTAGATTGAGAGACCGGAATATAGGGGGAGCTCCATTTTTCAAGTAATAATAGCTGATAAGGTTGCTTTAGGGATAGATATATCTCAAACACCAAGGGTAAATTTCTGTTATGAGAACGGTAAGAAATCATGGAACTGGAAAATTTAGAGAAGCCATGCCTTGTCAAAAAATGAGGAGTCACTTTTGCGTCTTGTTCTCAATAAACTGCTGACTGCTCATCATCGTGAGAATTTGGAGGGTTTGACTTGCGGTTTAACATGTCTTGTTTCTGCTTACATAACTCTCTTTCTTTCGTTCTTTTCAAATTCTAGCATAATATTAAAGAAGCTCTTGCTTTAATCTAGATTGATTACGTAATGATGTGGGATAATATCAACTTCCAATCTATGTTGAAATTTTTCCATAGCAAGTCAAATTATTGAAGTGTACATAAACTGTCACTAAAGTTGTTGTTTATTCAAGTAGGGGGAGGACCAATCTATGTTTTTTTTTTTGGGGGGTCCCACACGGAAATCCCTTTTTTATGGTAAGATCCCAAGCCTATATACTCGGACTGGCACGTCGGAAAATCAAATATATCAATGCTGTTTAATATCTTTGCTTATACTCTAGTGTAATTCCAAGTTTACATCATTGTGTAGTAAACAACATGACATGTTATTTTCCTTGAAGTGTTAATGGGTATATGTTTAAAACCGGGCACACATCTTAAGATGGAGCTCGAATTGTTTGCAAAGCAATTGCTGAGGCAAGTCTTAAGAATTAGAATCCAAGTCCTTTTATATGGACAAATTTGACAATGTTAACCAATGTTGTAACAGTGGAATACATATGTAAATCAAACAATGCGACTAGTTGACACGGACAAACAAATTGCAAAGAATGCCGTTGCCTCCATAACTAAGGAAAAGACCTGAAAGATAAGGGAGTGGCTAGTAATGATGCTGAAGTTTCATTGTAGATATAACGTCTAATAATTTTAATATCAATAAAAGGCACTGTTGTATTTTGTTATATTAACCAGAAATTTGAAAAAGAAGAAGAAGATTACTTTACCTTGTCAGACTAAACCATTAGTTCGATGAAACATTAATTTGTTTGCGCTTGAAAGAATTGAACAGTGTAAGTTAAGATGTATTTGCTTTTTCCCTGCATTTGTGGTCCGCATGGCTGAAAAGCATGCATGTCATGAAGATTACCGGTTCTAGAGTATTTTTTTTTTCACTAATCAGGTGCAAAAAAGATTACTATTATTCATAGACTAAGAGCATGTGGTGGAGACGATTAGTGTGAGCAACTCTCGCAGCGTTACCACGAGAGTTCAACAATTATGTACACTATTGTTGAGTCTGTATTGTGACATTTTAACTTCAAATTGCAAGTTGAGATTGATGACTTCTATTAGCGAGTAAAGATTGTTAATTGAATTTCCTAAAACTAGGAAATACTAGCATATATTTTTGCGTTTCCTTTGCCTTTTCTTTTATTTTTTGTTCGTATTTATTCTTTTCCTCGTCATACTAAAATGGCAGAGTATTCCTTGTGAATTCATTAAGAGATACATTCAGAAGAACCAGCAAATTGCTCCCTTGCAACTACTGGTTCACGAGAGCTAGTATTGCAAGCAAGTTATGAAGGGAAGGTAGTGTGGCCCAAGACCTTAAAAATTAGTCCAACCACCTCGGTGGTATGAAAAGAAGAAAAGAAGATCACTTTATTTTTTGCCGGGGGATAGAAGATCACTTGCCTTTTGTGTACATGTATCTATCTCCGACCATACGTGCCGCTTTTCATGTTTGTCCGATGCATACACCAATGCAAGATTGGTGACTCGGATATGCGCCAGATTCATGCATGTCTTCTCTATATTGACACTCGTATTTACTGTATAGTCTAAGAGCGCAGGACTGTGATATTTTTGATTTCAGATTGCAAGTTGTGATTAAAGACCATATCATCAAGCCAATACTAGCACAAATGCATATCTTGTTTGCCTTTTCTCGTCAATGTCTGCTTACATCCCATGTCCTATCATATATCGGCTGATCAAATGTATTCAAGGGCAGAGCGTTCCTTGTGAATCCATAACTGTCAAGAAACCAGCAAGTTGCAACTTTTGGGTACCTGAGCACATTGAGGCCGACGACCATCAGGACCTATCGATGCTACTGTGTAGAGAGCTTTGTTTGTTGGTGCAAGCTTGTGACCGAACTTGTCTTGAGTGAAGGGGATGTCTGCACGTTTGAGCTCATTATAGGGACGATGTTTAGGATGACTTGGGATGAACGTTGGAAGAGTCACTTTAGGCCATATGCTAGTGAAATGCGATTTATGCCTCTATTCTACTGTGATGAACCCAATGAAAGTGAACTTATATTTGCAACTGTGCTCTTTTCTAAGATAGTTACAATACTATCATTTCTAGTCTTGGCCTATCCCATATACCGGATATTAACGATTAAAATTCCTGCACACATTTTCTACTCCAGGTTTCTCTCTTGAGCTTGTTACTCATTTATCCTGGTTCCAGTTTATTCATCTTGGGTTGGTAGAACAAAAGAAGAGTCAAAATAATTAAATTGCATGTACCTTCTCATCTGCCTTACAAGATGTTGAATTCCTTTTCAGTTTGTGAGTTTCATAGTAATTAAATTGCACACTCACTGATGCTACCTTACGAGTAAATATGATTGGAACCAAAAAGGACTAAGCTTCGAGCATCAAAGAGTAACAGAAGTTCAGAATTGCTCCTCGTGTAATATGGAGGTGTGACTTGTCGTTTTATAAATTGTGGTATGTTGATTGATGGCACTGATTTGGACGCTCGAAATTGCAGTTAATCAGCTATGTCTAATATGAGGAGGTGTGACTTACTGATTAGCAAACTATTCTAATCATTTCATAGTAACTTGGAAAGATTCACATATTTGCCTATAAGAATTCTCCTTTTCCTTATTGCAGATCAGACCATAAACTCTAAATGTCAAGTGAGCCTGTTGAATCGGTGTTCCATTGTTTTACTGATCAGAGGTCTCTCACTGCCCTTAAAATAGCTATAGAATTGGAATCAGAGTATGCCTCTTTCCAAATGGTGATATGGCAATCTCTTGGCATAAAAGGAATTTGGGAGACACAGGAGCTCGAACTGCTCATTACTGAGATTTTCAAGGTGTGAATCTTAATCTACAAATTAATGCTCCCCATAATGTTTCTCTATCTCTAGCCTCCACCCGTGCGTGCCCATACGTATGTGTTGGGAGACCTCGTAAATGTCAAGCCAATGGAAACAAACAGAACCGGCCATATAGGATCTGGTTGTGCTGAAATGAAATTGGCGTGCACATAGGCCTCGAAAGCCAGACCACCAGAAAGAAGCGATCTATCGAAGGTTGCTAGGTCGGTAGATATGAGTTGCACATAACAGCGTGCACCTATGCAAGGATTGTTCACCAATACAAAATCTGTATGCTTCACATATCAAACAATGGAGAATACACGCGCTTCGATCGTCCCTGACCACTGCGGCATTCTTCACACTATCGTCCGCTGGCAACACACGACCAACACATTCGACAAACATACACAAAATACAGAGCGCTCAGCTCCAACCCAGAGAGATCAGCAAGCGACGAGCAGCAATTTTTACGTTGTATGTTGAGCATTTGAAACATGAGAATTATAACACCAATGACAACTGAGCATCACGCGCCAACAAAGTTGGCCATAATGAGGGTTCAATAAGTCGAGAACAAATTGATTTGATGTAGTATGATTTTCATTCAGGATTGAATCCAAGATATAATTTGAACCACCAAACAAATGCTATGCATTTCGATGAAGGAGCCCATATGCAAATACAAATCAAAGATTCACTTCCAGATTATTACAACAACAACAACAACAGTTCAAGTCCGAGTTGTTAATAGTGCTTCAATCCCATCTGATTTGCTCGCAGACATTCGCTAATGCTCACGGGCTCTGTTTCGCTCATTGGCGGCAGAAACAGAGTGTGCGGAATTTACCTTGATGATTGTGATTTTTTTTACTGCGGCCGGTGATCAGGTCAAGAGACAAAGTTCCTGGAGGCGATTGGTCGATGATCGAGCCAGCTGGCGAAGAGGTAACGACGAAGGTTCGTGCACTTTCGGGGTTCTAACCAGAAAATAGAGCAGAACAAGAGGCGGCCTCGTTGCAGCGAAATCGGCGATGGTGGAACGGCTACGGTGGCAGCTAACAGTGTCTGTAGGACGATGGGGAAGGAGAAGCAATTAAGAACCCCCGACAGAGCAGAGGATTCTGTTTTAGTCAGTAAAGCATTTCTTATTTGATGAGAATCATCGTCATTGTTGTTTCTTAAAGAATATAAGGAGAATTGACAACAAAAGCTATAGTTTTTGAAGCAAAACAGAATGTATTGAAAGGGGAACTTCTCTTATTCAGAAATCTGAAATTTGCTTGAAAAACAGACTCAGACTGAAGCTACGTTATAGCATACGTTGCCCATTAACTAATAGCTTATTTGATCCACAAATCAGCAAAAAACTAACAGAATAGCAAAAAATATGCAACTAAACAATCCTACAAGATAGGACTGATCAAGTAAAGATAACGACTAACTAATTCCTTGAAAATAGGACATCAGCAATTGACTCAATAAAATAAAAATAATATTGCAGCCTTGATACATCAACACTCTCCTCCTGGATCAAGTGCTGCACACTCCTAGCTTTGCCCTGAGAAGTTCAAATTGACCAACATGAAATGACTTAGTGAAGATATCTGCAAGTTTGGTCTTCAGAACTGCAGTACACCAGTTTCACCTCTCCAGTCTTTTGCACTTCTCTCAAGAAGTAATACTTGATCTTAAAATGCTTTGTTTTTCCATGAAACACTGGATTCTGTGAAATGGCAAATAGCTTGATTATCCACAAATACTTCGATGCCTTGCTTCTTGCTCTAAATGCAGATCATCCATAAGCTTCTTCAACCATAATACTTGATTTACAGCTGCAGTAGCTGCAATGAACTCAGCTTCTGCAGTTGATTGAGCCACTATTTCCTGCTTCTTTGAACTCCAAGAAAAACATGCGATCCAAATGTAAAACATAATCGGAGTGCTTTTCATATCATCCATTGAACCCTGCCCAGTCACTATCAGAAATATCCTTGCAACTTAAACTCTTCAACTTTACAAAACTTAATCCCATATGAAAGAGTACACTTTAAGTACCTCACACCCTCTTTGCAGCTACCATATGCAACTCACTTACACAATCAAGAACTCTAGACAAGACACTTACAGGAAACATGATGTCTGGCCTAGTTGCAGTGAGATACATAAGACAGCCAATCAAACTTCTATAATTCTTTCATCTGCAGGTTCTGAATCCATCATTCTTATGAAGTTTTTCTTCTGACCATTGGGGTACTCACACTCTTACACTCCTCCATGTTGAATCTCTTCAGGATCTCCTTCAAGTACTTCTTTTGATTGATAAAACTTCATTCCGAGTCTGCCTAACTTTCCATCCCCAGAAAATACGACATCTCACCAAGATCAGTCATTTCAAACATCTTCATCATCTCTTGCTTAATGCAGTAATCTGAGCATTATTACTTCCTGTCACTAGCATATCATCCACATAAAGTAACACCACTACTAAGTCAGATGCTAATTTCTTAACATATAGAGTGGAATTCACTTGGACTTTTCTCAAAACCCAGCCCAGCAAATGCTCATCCATCTTACTATACCATGCTCTGGGAGCTTGCCTCAAGCCATAGAGAGCCTTTCTAAGCAAATAAACTTTCTCCTCCTGGCCTGGTGTGACAAGCCTTCTGGCTGCTCAACATAAATCTCCTCCTGCAACACTCCATTTCAAAAAGCAGATTTCACATCTAACTTATACCTTCCATCCTTTTGAGCTCCAAGCAAGAGTCATTCTAATTATATCTAGTCTTGCTACAGGGCAAAGTTTCTAAGAAATCAACTCCCCAAACCTGTGCATATCCCTTCACCACCAACCTGGCCTTATGCTTATTCACTGAGCCATCAGGATTGAGTTTGGTCCTGAAACCCATTTACTCAATCACCTTCCTGTCTTTAGGCCTCTCCACTAGCTCCCATGTTTGGTTTCTTTTCAATCATAGCAAACTCCTTCATTCATTGCATTTATCCACCTCTGATCACCTTTAGCTTCCTCATAACCTGAAGCTCCAAACAGCCACACTACACCTCTGATATATATCAGTCAAAGATCTGGTACCTCTAATTGGAACATCATCCACCAGCCCGTCAGGTTCTAGTGAGACCTCCTTGTGCTTACCTTGTGACTCAACTGTCGTCCCTTGCTCATCTTCCAAGAATTGAACATCTCTGCTAGTAATCACCTTCCCTGTCTGTGGTTGATAAATCCTGTAGGCTTTCGACACAAACTGTAGCCAACAAAGATCCCAGGTTCAGCTTTCTCTCCTAACTTGTCTCTCTTGACCTGAGGAATATGAGAAAAAACACAAATAGCCAAACACTTTCAAATTTCTTAAATTGGCTTGACACCAAACCAAGCTTCAAAGGGTATCTTCTTCTCCAATACCCTTGTAGACAATCTGTTTAGCAAAAAACTGCTGTGTTTGCTGCTTCTGCCCAAAACACTTTTGATAGATTTTTCTCATGCAGCAGACACCTAGTCATTCCATAATAGTTCTATTCTTCCTCTCACTAACTCCATTTTGCTGTGGAGAGTAAGGAGCAGTAAGCTGATGCTCAATTCTAGCTCTTCACAGAAAGAGTTTAAACCTCTGTGAAGTGTATTTCTGTTCCATTATCAGATCTGATGACCTGGAATCTTGGCAACCACTTTGGTTCTCAACTCATCTCTTAAAATTTCAAAATATCTCAGCACTTCTGATTTTGCTTCATTAAATAAA
>JAGVVM010019218.1:0-11707 GCA_019149425.1 Psidium friedrichsthalianum | reverse complement strand
TTAACAGCGTGCAACCTATGCAAGATTGTTCACCAATACAAATGGTATGCTTCACATATCAAACAATGGAGAATACACGCCCTTCGTTGTCCCCTGCCAGGCGGCATTCTTCACACTATCGTTCGCTGGTACACACGACCAACACATTCGACACACATACACAAAATACAAAGCGCTTAGCTCCAACCCAGAGAGATCAGCAAGCCAAAAGTTATAGGATTTTCTGTGCACTTATCTCATATAAAAAATGACGTTTTGAAGAGGCACTGATGTATGTCAACTTAAAAGAAATAATTAATGGGGGACGCCATAATTCCTTATATGATCATAGTTATATATTATCATGCAAGTACCCATAGAAGCTTCATTTCGCTCTTCATAGTTTGTCAAACCGTCCATCTTATCTCTACTGCTAATATAGCAGTATTATAATTGCCATTTATTGTTTTATTGTATTGTGGTCCTCATCTGATAGGCATATCTTTTATCTTTCTTGTGTAGCACCAGACAACTTGTTGGGTTGGTTCCCTCAGGATATTCCTCTATGTTCGAGGACGAGTATGAGGCACATGGAGACCTTTGACGTCACTTGGGGGAAGCATTGCCTTTACAGAACAGGCTTTGGATGTCGAAAAGCGAGGTTATAATCCTAAGATGAGCCAGTGTTGATTGTACAGGGAAGGATGTAAAGAAGACTTGAGACTTGGCTTGAGACTTGGCTAACTTCAAGTAGTTTGGAGGGCTTTACATGCCTAGATACATGACCCTAATCAGGGAAGCAGATCCCGTTCTTCCTGCATAACGCTAGGTATAATGTGAAAGGGAGTTCGAAATTGCATTGCTTTATGACTAAGGCAACCTATGCCTCGTCAATGACATGCCATGGCCATTCCTCAAGGGACACATCTGTTGTTTCTCAAAGAATATAAGGAGAATTGACAGCAAAAGCTGTATTTTTGCAGCAAAACCAGAATGTATTGGAAGGGAACTTCTCTTATTCAGAAACTGAAATTTGCTTGAAAAACAGACTCAAGACTGAAGCTACGTCATAAACACACGTTGCCCACTAACTAATAGCTTACTTGATCCACAAAATCAGCAACAAACTAACAGAATAGCAAAAAATATGCAACTAAACAATCCTACAAGATAGGACTGATCAAGTAAAGATAACGACTAACTAATTCCTTGAAAATAGGACATCAGCAAATTGACTAATAAAAAAAAAATAATATTGCAGCCTTGATACATCAACACTCTCCTCCTGGATCAAGTGCTGCACACTCCTAGCTTTGCCCTGAGAAGTTCAAATCGACCAACATGAAATGACTTAGTGAATATATCTGCAAGTTGGTCTTCAGAACTGCAGTACACCAGTTTCACCTCTCCAGTCTTCTGCACTTCTCTCAAGAAGTAATACTTGATCTTAAAATGCTTTGTTTTTCCATGAAACACTGGATTCTGTGAAATGGCCAGAGTAGCTTGATTATCCACAAATACTTCGATGCCTTCTTCTTGCTCCAAATGCAGATCATCCATCAGCTTCTTCAACCATAATGCTTGATTTACAGCTGCAGTAGCTGCAATGAACTCAGCTTCTGCAGTTGATTGAGCCACTATTTCCTGCTTCTTTGAACTCCAAGAAAAACATGCCGATCCAAATGTAAAACAATAACCGGAAGTGCTTTTCATATCATCCATTGAACCTGCCCAGTCACTATCAGAATATCCTTGCAACTTAAACTCTTGAACTTTACAAAACTTAATCCCATATGAAAGAGTACCCTTTAAGTACCTCAACACCCTCTTTGCAGCTACCATATGCAACTCACTTGCACAATCAAGAAATCTAGACAAGACACTTACAGGAAACATGATGTCTGGCCTAGTTGCAGTGAGATACATAAGACAGCCAATCAAACTTCTATAAATTCTTTCATCTGCAGGTTCTGATCCATCATTCTTATGAAGTTTTTCCTTCTGACCCATTGGAGTACTCACACTCTTACACTCCTCCATGTTGAATCTCTTCAGGATCTCCTTCAAGTACTTCTTCTGATTGATAAAAACTTCATTCTGAGTCTGCCTAACTTCCATCCCCAGAAAATACGACATCTCACCAAGATCAGTCATTTCAAACATCTTCATCATCTCTTGCTTAAATGCAGTAATCTGAGCACTATTACTTCCTGTCACTAGCATATCATCCACATAAAGTGACACCACTACTAAGTCAGATGCTAACTTCTTAACATATAGAGTGGATTCACTTGGACTTTTCTCGAAACCCAAGCCCAGCAAGTGCTCATCCATCTTACTGTACCATGCTCTGGGAGCTTGCCTCAAGCCATAGAGAGCCTTTCTCAGCAAATAAACTTTCTCCTCCTGGCCTGGTGTGACAAAGCCTTCTGGCTGCTCAACATAAATCTCCTCCTGCAACACTCCATTCAAAAAAGCAGATTTCACATCTAACTGATATACCTTCCATCCTTGTTGAGCTGCCAAAGCAAGAGTCATTCTAATTGTATCTAGTCTTGCACAGGGCAAAGGTTTCTGAGAAATCAACTCCCCAAACCTGTGCATATCCCTTCACCACCAACCTGGCCTTATGCTTATTCACTGAGCCATCAGGATTGAGTTTGGTCCTGAAAACCCATTTTACTCCAATCACCTTCCTGTCTTCAGGCCTCTCCACTAGCTCCCATGTTTGGTTCTTTTCAATCATAGCCAACTCTTCATTCATTGCATTTATCCACCTCTGATCACCTTTAGCTTCCTCATAACCTGAAGGTTCCAAAACAGCCACACTACACCTCTGATATATATCAGTCAGAGATCTGGTACCTCTAATTGGAACATCATCCACCAGCTCGTCAGGTTCTAGTGAGACCTCCTTGTGCTTGCCTTGTGACTCAACTGTCCAGTCCCATTGCTCATCTTCCAAGAACTGAACATCTCTGCTAGTGATCACCTTCCCTGTCTGTGGTTGATAGATCCTGTAGGCTTTTGACACTAAACTGTAGCCAACAAAGATCCCAGGTTCAGCTTTCTCTCCCAACTTGTCTCTCTTGACCTGAGGAATATGAGAAAAACACAAACAGCAAACACTTTCAAATTTCTTAAAATTGGCTTGACACCAAACCAAGCTTCAAAGGGTGTCTTCTTCTCCAATACCCTTGTAGACAATCTGTTTAGCAAAAAAACTGCTATGTTTGCTGCTTCTGCCCAAAACTCTTTTGGCAGATTTTTCTCATGTAGCAGACACCTAGTCATCTCCATAATGGTTCTATTCTTCCTCTCACTAACTCCATTTTGCTGTGGAGAGTAAGGAGCAGTAAGCTGATGCTCAATTCCAGCCTCTTCACAGAAAGAGTTAAACCTCTGTGAAGTGTATTTTGTTCCGTTATCAGATCTGATGACCTGAATCTTGCAGCCACTTTGGTTCTCAACCCATCTCTTAAAATTCAGAAATATCTCAGCAACTTCTGACTTTTGCTTCATGAAGTAAATCCAGCACATTCTAGTATAATCATCAATGAAAATAATAAAATACTTGCTGCCATTCAGTGAAGGAGTCACTTGTGGACCACAGAGATCTGCATGAATCAGCTGCAGCTTCTCTGTAGCTCTCCAAGTTGATTCTTTGAAGGGAAGTCTCGTCTGCTTGCCTAGCAGACAAGCCTTGCATCTTATGATCTGCTCTTCCAAACTTGGTAACCCTATTGCCATTTCATTCCTCTACATGAATAGTAAGCCTTTGTGATGAGAGTGCCCCAACCTCTTGTGCCATATCTCTGACTCACTGGCTTGACACTTGAATGCCACCTGCTCCTTCTCGAGAGGATTCAGAGAAAAACTCTTCTGCTGCATCTTTATTTTGAACAGCTTCTGACCATTGGAGTCAAATATCAAACACATCCCCTCTTCAAATATCACTTTAAATCCCTTTTCTACTAACTGCCCCACACTCAGCAAATTTTGATCAATCTCAGGTACATACATCACATCAGAAACTAGCTTAGTTCCAGCACAACTCTCTATTGCTAAAGTCCCTTTACCTTTCACTTCTAAGTACTCACCATTCCCAATCCTCACTCTTGACCTCAATGACTTGTCAAGATCTATAAATAACTTTTCATCACTTGTCATGTGGTTTGTGCAACCACTATCAACAAGCCAACTATCACATGGAGTACTAGAGGAGAAGCAAGAAGCAACAAAAAGTTGATCTACCTCTTGCTGAACTGCAGCATGTGTCTCACCTTGCTGATGATCTCCCTTCTCTTTACAGAACTTCTCAATGTGCCCAAGCTTTTGACATTTTCTGCATCTTACATCTGGCCTCTTCCAACACCTAAAGTATGGATGATTCTGTTTTCCACAATGCCGACATGAGGAATACCTTCCCCAATTATTCTTGGAATTATCGCATTGTTCTCTCTCGCAGTAACTTCTGAACCACCACTGCCATTCCATTTCTTCCCTTTCCACTTCTTGCCTTTCCCTCCTACATTCTGCTGTTCTTTGGCCTGCAAAGCTCCTTCGGTACTACCTTCTAACCTCATTAACCTCCTCTGCTCTAGTGTTTGCAAAGCACTTAGCAATTCTACAAATCTGATTTGAGACAAATCCTTGGTATTCTCCAAAGAGGCAATGGTTGCCTCAAACCTTTCAGGCAAGGAGACAAGAATTTTCTGCACTAACCTATTATCAGAGAGGTCAGTGCCGAGAACTCTTGCCTGATTTGCAATGCTTATTAACTTATCAGAATACTCCTTAATTGTCTCAGACTCCTTCATCTGTAGTCTCTCAAATTCTCTGATCAGATTCAGCCCCTTCATGCTTCTGATCCTCTCATCTCCTTGATACTCGGCTTTAAGGAAGTCCCAAATAGCTTTGGCTGATTCACAAGCCATAATTCTGCTGAAAATGGCAGGTGAGACAGCAGAATATAGACAAGACTTTGCCTTTGCTTTCCTTGTTGTCCTCTCCTTGTGATACTTGATTTGATTGATGGTTGCGTCGTCAGGAAGGGGAGCAACTTCATAATCTTGTTCCACAGCTTCCCAAAAATCACAACCCTCTAGATAGGCTCGCATTCTTACTGACCAAGCTTGATAATTTTCTCCATCAAACACTGGTGGGCCATGGCTGAAAAAACCACTCGATCCTACCTCCATCTTGCCTCAGCTTCTATGGATGCAAACACAACTCTCAATCAATCTCACAAGTCTCTCACAGCCCCTTAAGATGAATGAAGCTCTGATACCAATGTTGTTTCTCAAAGAATATAAGGAGAATTGACAACAAATGCTGTATTTTTGCAGCAAAAACCAGAATGTATTGGAAGGGAACTTCTCTTATTCAGAAAACTGAAATTTGCTTGAAAAACAGACTCAAGACTGAAGCTACGTCATAAAACATGTTGCCCACTAATTAATAGCTTGTTTGATCCACAAAATCAGCAACAAACTAACAGAATAGCAAAAAATATGCAACTAAACAATCCTACAAGATAGGATTAATCAAGTAAAGATAACGACTAACTAATTCCTTGAAAATAGGACATTAGCAAATTGACTCAATAAAAAAAAAAATAATATTGCAGCCTTGATACATCAACACAGCCGATGATCAAGTTAATGGTATGATTAGCAAGATGAAGTGATTGGCGGGTATCTGTTGCAGGGAGACTTACACAAGGTTGCTTGTTTACAACCTCAACTGTCAAAATACAAGGAGGATTGTTTACCAACTAAATACATATGAAGATGATGTAAGGAAAGCAGTGGAAAATATTCAGTTTAGGCTGGTGTTAGAGCGCTGTTACTTCCGATGGATCCTCTGTTAGTGAGATTGTGTTTGACACTGATATGCAGCAAACAAGTAGAAGAATTTGTGCTGGGGTTTTAATCTGTATATCAATGTGGTGAAGAATATAAGTATTTTGAGCCTTTCTTGTTAACAGCAGTTCCGGATCTTTCCGCTACAAAAGGCTTTCGAATGCGTTGCCTGTTCTTTCCCCTCTAAACAATCTGTTGTGTTGAAAAATGTACATCAGTTCAGTTGTCTATCATAGGTTGGTCATCTTTCATTGGCCTAGTTGTGAGCCTCTTGCTATCATACATTGACGAACATCCACGACGCCCAAGGGGAAAGCGCATTTCACGAGGAGAATACAGTGAAATAGCTGCTTTATTCATGTCATTTACAGGCATAGAAAATTACCTTAACTTAGTACTTACATTGTTATTACATGTGCCTGTTATCATCGACACTTGCTGTACATACAGTCACTCGCACTCATGTACATTACAAACATTTTATGCACATATAATTCTCAGATCGCGGAAAAAGAATCAATCCATTACTTCCAGCAGGGAGGGAACTGACTGCTCCTCATGCTAGTGCCTTGGTGAGGAGAGGCGTCACAGTCGGGCAATCTCTCTATTGATTGGACGTCCCAGCCTCCATCTCTCCAATATCCATAGTAAACTTCTGGAATGTGTGCGATCTTCTGGTAATCCTTGTCATGCTCGTCTTGCACAAACTTCTTGACCAACTCATCAGGCATGTCGAAGAACTCAAGTACTTTGAGCTTGGTTAGATACTCAATGCCTGATGGCAGCTTCTCCAGTAGCTTGCAGCGCTGAATGATCAACTTTTCCAGGCAGGGCATTGCTCCTTCCTCCACGTCCACGGATCTGAGTTCATCGAAATTGTCGAGACCCAGAATTCTCAACTTCCTAAAACCTTTGGGCTTGAAGCATAAAGTCTTTCCTTCATAGACCTGGAGCAGCTCGAGATGCACGAGATTGGGCAGACTTTGGAGTGATACGAGCGGGTCATCCTTCAGCCGACTCCATCGTAAATGCAACTTGACAAGACTATGGAGAGTGGCTAACCAGTTTGGTAGCATCTCGAGACGCCCTTTCAAGTAGATCCTCTGCAGTAGTTGAGGTGGAGAGGTAAGATGTTGCAGATCTAATATCTCGTCATCCTCGATTGAAGCCACGGATATTGCACGGAGGTTGGTTAATTTCGCGACCGATGAGCACAAAGCCCTTCCGTCCTCTTTCCTCAACTTCAGGATGCTCAACCTGGTTAACTGCGTCAGCTTCCCGAGCTCTCTCATTATAATGTGGTTCCTCTCATCGTCCGCCTCTATGTAGCACAACTTTTGAAGGGATTGCAGAGCCCCGATCTCCGTGAGTGCCTTGAAGCCATACTTGTCGCACAAATAGGATATGTTCTCATACCGATACACCAAGAGATGCCGGAGCTTTTGCAGCTTCAAGATTTCGACAGGCAATCGTGTTACGTTTGTGTGCTTAAGATCTAGAGTCTCTAAGTTCTGAAGCTTCCCTATCGAAGTAGGAATTGTTTTAACCTCAGTGTGCCTGAAGCTTAAATATGTTAGGTAGAACCAGTCAACAACTTGGACTGGGAACCTTGGCAAAGGTGTGGCTTGCAAGTCTAAGACTTTGAGCAGTTTGATGTCACTACCTAGGACAATGTCAATGGATGCCCTGTCTACCCCGAACATGTATAGAGAGCGCAGATGAGAGAGTGACCTGTTTTGCTGTGCAGCTTGCAGGCTGTTGTGCACTGAAAGGCGGCGAACTTTTTCTGACCACATGTCGGTTTGCTCTTTGGCAATCGTTGTGAAGCTTTGATCTCTCGACTTTGAAGTTATTATTTCCCTTTGGAATTATTGATGCGGCAAAACGTGACCCTTCCATCGGTTGTCGTTTCAGCCACTTGTATCAGGCTTCTGTTCAGGAGCTCTCTGAAGTAGTCCTCTGCAACTTCTTCGAGCGTCTTGCCTTCTTTTCTCTCGACAAACCCTTCCGCCCCCAAAGCCGGATCAGTCTTCTGCGCTCAATCAGATGACCCTCAGGAAATACACTCAAGTGCAAGAAACAGGACTTGAGATAGTACGGCAAATCACCGAAACTGAGGGAAAGCACCCTCTTCAAGTTCTTGAGCCTATCATTTCCATCGATCTCAGCGCGAAGGCTGCGCCGTACCACATCCCACTCGTCAATCCTCCGCTTGTCTTTTGCGGCCAGAACACCGCTGATGGCCACGATGGCGAGCGGTAATCCTTCACACTTCCTCAAAATATACTTACATATCTCCTCCAGGTGGGAAGGGCACGAATTCCCCTGAAAAGTCTTCCAACAGAAAAGCTTCCACGACTGCTCTGGATCAAGCGGCTTGATACTTTTTACCAGCCCGTTGAACTCTTTGCAGGAGGTGGATGCCAAATCGGCATTCCGGGTTGTGATGACCACTCGGCTTCCGTGACTGTTGTTGGCCAAGGCATGCTTGACCGCATCCCATTCGTTTATGTGCCAGGCATCATCGAGGACGATCAGGTACCTCCTCCTCTGAAGCAGGTCCTTGATGATCATCTTCAGCCAATGGCTATTCATAGTGTTGGCTCCTGGAGGGACTGGTTTCCTGATCACCCTCATGATCTGATCAAGCATGTCTTTGAGGAGCTCTTCGATCTTCACGGACCGAGAGAGAGTGATCCAAGCATACACCGTGAAATGTTTCTTCACGGCAGGGTCTTCGTAGACTTGCTTCACCAGAGTGGTTTTGCCCAACCCCCCCATTCCCACGACGGAGATGACCTCCCGCCCAAGAGCATCGTCGAGTAACTGCCGACCAGCTTGTTCTTCGGCTGTTCAATGCCCACTAGGTCAGTCCTATCTAGGAGAAGGGCATTACCTCGGTGGTCCTGCCAGGAGTTATTGGCGCCGAGCTCCTGTTGAGCCCTGATGAATTTGTGGTGCAGCCTCCGGTGCCCTTCACATATGGCCTTTACTCTGGAGTTGATGCGCTTTATCTCGGACGTGACACGATATCGAGCCTTCAGGTTCCTGATGCAGCAGGACATCTTGCTGATAAGGCCAGTGAACCCGACTCCGTGATTGAGGATCATGAGAATCAGCGAGTGCGTCCTCCATTTCGTAGGCTGTGTTTCTCAACTGCTTCACCCACACTTTGACTTCGTCATCGCTTTCCTCGAGCGAATCTGCGACCCTGAGGAAGGCCCGGACACGCTCCAATTCTCCTCTCACTGAGAGGGCTTCCTCTTGACCGCCTGTCAGGTGCTGCACCTCGTTCTCAACGAATTGCGCGAGCTTTGTGAGTAGGTGACTAACTGGGCTCTCTGCCATACCTCTAGTCTGGTGATTGGTGGTGAGGTTATCTGTTTATGTATTGCCCAGAGGGTTTAGAGTGTGGTTGCAAAAGCTGAGGCTTCTCATAGTCTGAATTGTTAAACTGCTGAATGTTAGTGAATCTTATATTTATAGCTGCCTTGTGTGGGATCCATGTCTGCTTAGCACATTGTACAAGTATTGGTTTATTTATGTTATATCCCTTTTATTCTTTTGGCATGTTCCTGTTGAATAGGTTTTCCTTTAACAGCAAGCTTTTCAATCTTCTTGTTTCGTGTGGAAAAGTCTGCAAGTATGTTTAGTATTTTATTCTTTTGTAGCTTCGTCTTACGTGAATAAGCTAACTAAAACTTCTTAATTGTCAACAGCAATAACTTGTATAACGCCCCTTTAGTATAATATAGCCTCATATATTTATGGAAAAATCACAGGAAGTTTCGGAGAAACTTTCGTGTTTTATTTTATCCAGCTAGATTCTTATCCGAAACTAGGAACAGCTAATTTAGATGTCTGTTGTGAGTTCACACACCATGTCGTTTTCTCCAAAACATATTTCAGCTACCAATTCCTGCTTCATCACACCATCATGTCGACATAAATGTTCTTGAAAAACTTGCATTGCAAGGTACAGGAGGACCTTGACTAAGATCGATGGAGGAAGATTTCAATCAATTCAGAATATCATGATGGTCAAGAGTTCATCAGAATCAAGACTTCAACAACTGAGGCCAGGACAATCCATCTGTGCCCGAACATTCAAGTGAAATCGCCGACTTATCTCCGAGCATTGCAGAAGCCGAATTTATTTTTTGACCAGGTTACCTGAAGGAAATTCAAGCAGCATTTCATAGCTAGGAAGTAGGAGAAATAATCAACTGCAGTGAGGCGACGAACAAGAAAATGACCTCCGATTTTGCGCGAACTTTGCTGTACACTGTTCTGATTTTTCCGTGGCATTACCGTACCGTATCATCTCCAATATGAAACAGTCCAGATTCAGTAAATCTGTAGCGATATATACGTCTTGTCTTCTACTGGTGAAGGAGAGGGGACCAACTTGAGAGGAAAAGCTACACCTACCGAATTAAGAAATGGACTCATTGCGTGTGAAGCCATTAGCCAAATAAAGTGAAGAGTCACATTTGAGCCTGTTCGATAAGATTAAAGCGGCCGTCGCTCTCTATTATGTGGAGTTGATTAGGATCCATGAGGAGGAAAAGCTGGCTTTGTCACGCCACTCTTCCTAGTCAAGACGGAACTCCCTTCTAACAAGTCTTGAAAAATATGCTACTGATTTAATAACCCATTTGTTATATCCATATTGTTAGGCCACTGTCTCTTATTTCGGTAAAGTATGTCGCTTTTTGATTCAAATTATAGACCATAAGATCAGCTTTCTATTGATGATCTTGTATTGCTATTCTTATGCCTGATCAAGACAAGGGAAGGGTTGCAGAGGAAGAATTAAGATCCGATCCGACTGTCATCGAATCAAATCGAAATTATCACATCTACAGATTTGACAGGGACCAAAGATGCATGGGTTTGTATCTACTTCTGCAATTCGTTAAGCTATGCTTGAACAGTGTCAAATTACTCATGTCCTGCAGAAACTATGCGTTTGGTTTGAGCTATATTTCACACGGTTTCGAATTTGGTATCATAAACCGAATTTGGTATCATGGATGTAACACGCGTTAGGACATAAGACTGATCGACCCGGGTTGTCAATCCGCCTAATGTTCAGGATGAGAGCAACATATTGTTGACGTTGCTGTAACGAATCCCGTTTTACCTTGGCATCTGGGAAAATGGAGGTGCTGGTGCTGAATCAAAGACTCCCAGAAAGTTTGTCCATTTGAGTGACCAAAATCAGATGAGCATTTGGTCCTAAAGTGAGCACCTGTGAGGCTTCAAACATGGTGAATACGTTCTTGCTCGTTCAGAAGAAGTCAAAACATAAATCTGTCGCCATTGAATGGATAAGGGCCGACCTTTGACCCTTAACTTGATCTTCGATGGCCTCATTAATTGGAGACTTTGGCCTTGTAACGAGCACCAAGAGTTGTGGATAACTACTGTTTAAGGAACAGAAGCTAATTTCATCGAAGTTGCAAAGACGTTCTGGAAGAGATAAGAGCTTGCTCGTTACTCAGGAGATTCAGGGGACTTCGTAATCATTTACCTGCGAATAGGATGTCAATCCGTATATACGCAGGATCTTGACTTCAAGATCCAAGATCAAGTTCTTGTTCCGCTATTGATGGCGATGATCGTTCGTTTAACGCGCAAGGGCTATGTTGCATCGTGGTTTCCGATTCGTTTTAGGTCAAGCGATAAAAACAAGCTATCCAAAAGGAATATTCCGATGAGAAGTGCATAGATTTAACCCTGTAAATCACGCTACTTATTTCGTGGGGGCAAGGCTTTTTAAGCTTCTCGTAGAAGTCAACTCGTATTCCTTCGCCCAGATCAACTTCAATTTAAGACACTTGCAAGGGGAGAATTATTAG
>JAGVVM010019217.1:0-37243 GCA_019149425.1 Psidium friedrichsthalianum | reverse complement strand
CCAGACTTTGACTTTGGAGTGATACAAGCGGGTCATCCTTCAGCCGACTCCATCGTAAATGCAGCTTAACAAGACTATGGAGAGTGGCTAACCAGTCTGGTAGAATCTCGAGACGCCCTTTCAAGTAGATCCTCTGCAGTAGTTGAGGTGGAGAGGTAAGATGTTGCAGATCTAATATTTCGTCATCCTCGACTGAAGCCACGGATATTGCACGAAGGTTGGTTAATTTTGCGATCGATGAGCACAAAGCCCTTCCATCCTCTTTCCTCAACTTCAGGATGCTCAACCTGCTTAACTGCGTCAGCTTCCCGAGCTCTCTCATTATAATGTGGTTCCTCTCATCGTCTGCCTCTATGTAGCACAACTTTTGAAGGGATTGCAGAGCCCCAATCTCCGTGAGTGCCTTGAAGCCATACTTGTAGCACAAATAGGATATGTTCTCATACCGATACACCAAGAGATGCCGGAGCTTTTGCAGCTTCAAGATTTCGACAGGCAATCGTGTTACGTTTGTGTGCTTAAGATCTAGAGTCTCTAAGTTCTGAAGCTTCCCTATCGAAGTAGGAATTGTTTTAACCTCAGTGTGCCTGAAGCTTAAATATGTGAGGTAGAACCAGTCAACAACTTGGACTGGGAACCTTGGCAAAGGTGTGGCTTGCAAGTCCAAGACTTTGAGCAGTTTGATGTCACTACCTAGGACAATGTCAATGGATGCCCTGTCTACCCCGAACATGTATAGAGAGCGCAGATGAGAGAGTGACCTGTTTTGCTGTGCAGCTTGCAGGCTGTTGTGCAATGAAAGGCGGCGAACTTTATCTGGCCACATGTCGGTTTGCTCTTTGGCAATCGTGGTGAAGCTTTGATCTCTCGACTTTGAAGTTATTATTTCCCTTTGGAAATCATGGATGCGGCAAAATGTGACCCTTCCGTCGGTTGTCGTTTCAGCCACTTGTATCAGGCTTCTGTTCAGGAGCTCTCTGAAGTAGTCCTCTGCAACTTCTTCCAGCGTCTTGCCTTCTTTTCTCTCGACAAACCCTTCTGCTACCCAAAGCCGGATCAGTCTTCTGCGCTCGATCAGATGACCCTCAGGAAATACACTCAAGTGCAAGAAACAGGACTTGAGGTAGTACGGCAAATCACCGAAACTGAGGGAAAGCACCCTCTTCAAGTTCTTGAGCCTATCATTTCCATCGATCTCAGCACGAAGGCTGCGTCGTACCACATCCCACTCGTCAATCCTCCGCTTGTCTTTTGCGGCGAGAACACCGCTGATGGCCACGATGGCGAGCGGTAATCCTTCACACTTCCTCAAAATATACTTGCATATCTCCTCCAGGTGGGAAGGGCACGAATTCCCCTGAAACGTCTTCCAACAGAAAAGCTTCCACGACTGCTCTGGATCAAGCGGCTCAATATTTTTTACCAGCCCGTTGAACTCTTTGCAGGAGGTGGATGCCAGATCGGCATTCCGGGTTGTGATAATCACTCGGCTTCCTTGACTGTTGTTGGCCAAGGCATGCTTGACCGCATCCATTCGTTTATGTGCCAGGCATCATCGAGGACGATCAAGTACCTCCTCCTCTGAAGCATGTCCTTGATGATCATCTTCAGCCAATGGCTATTCATAGTGTTGGCTCCTGGAGGGACTGGTTTCCTGATCACCCTCATGATCTGATCAAGCATGTCTTTGAGGAGCTCTTCGATCTTCGTGGACCGAGAGAGAGTGATCCAAGCATACACCGTGAAATGTTTCTTCACGGCAGGGTCTTCGTAGACTTGCTTCACCAGAGTAGTTTTGCCCAACCCCCCCATTCCCACGACGGAGATGACCTCCCGCCCAAGAGTATCGTTGAGTAACTGGCCGACCAGCTCGTTCTTCGGCTGTTCAATGCCTACTAGGTCAGTCCTATCTAGGAGAAGGGCATTACCTCGGTGGTCCTGCCAGGAGTTATTGGCGCCGAGCTCCTGTTGAGCCCTGATGAATTTGTGGTGCAGCCTCCGGTGCCCTTCACATATGGCCTTTACTCTAGAGTTGATGCGCTTTATCTCGGACGTGACACGATATCGAGCCTTCAGGTTCCTGATGCAGCAGGACATCTTGCTGATAAGGCCAGTGAACCCGACTCCGTGATCGTGTCTGAGGATCAGCGAGAACTCATCGAGTGCGTCCTCCATTTCGTAGGCTGTGTTTCTCAACTGCTTCACCCACACTTTGACTTCGTCATCGCTTTCCTCGAGCGAATCTGCGACCCTGAGGAAGGCCCGGACACGCTCCAATTCTCCTCTCACTGAGAGGGCTTCCTCTTGACCGCCTGTTAGGTGCTGCACCTCGTTCTCAACGAATTGCGCGAGCTTTGTGAGTAGGTGACTAACTGGGCTCTCTGCCATACCTCTAGTCTGGTGATTGGTGGTGAGGTTATCTGTTTATGTATTGCCCAGAGGGTTTAGAGTGTGGTTGCAAAAGCTGAGGCTTCTCATAGTCTGAATTGTTAAACTGCTGAATGTTAGTGAATCTTATATTTATAGATGCCTTGTGTGGGATCCATGTCTGCTTAGCACATTGTGCAAGTATTGGTTTATTTATGTTATATCCCTTTTATTCTTTTGGCATGTTCCTGTTGAATAGGTTTTCCTTTAACAGCAAGCTTTTCAATCTTCTTGTTTCGTGTGGAAAAGTCTGCAAGTATGTTTAGTATTTTATTCTTTTGTAGCTTCGTCTTACGTGAATAAGCTAACTAAAACTTCTTAATTGTCAACAGCAATAACTTGTATAACGCCCCTTTAGTATAATATAGCCTCATATATTTATGGAAAAATCACAGGAAGTTTCGGAGAAACTTTCGTGTTTTATTTTATCCAGCTAGATTCTTATCCGAAACTAGGAACAGCTAATTTAGATGTCTGTTGTGAGTTCACAACCATGTCGTTTTCTCCAAAACATATTTCAGCTACCAATTCCTGCTTCATCACACCATCATGTCGACATAAATGTTTCTTGAAAAACTTGCATTGCAAGGTACAGGAGCTGACCTTGACTAAGATCGATGGAGGAAGATTTCAATCAATTCAGAATATCATGATGGTCAAGAGTTCATCAGAATCAAGACTTCAACAACTGAGGCCAGGACAATCCATCTGTGCCCGAACATTCAAGTGAAATTCGCCGACTTATCTCCGAGCATTGCAGAAGCCGAATTTATTTTTTGACCAGGTTACCTGAAGGAAATTCAAGCAGCATTTCATAGCTAGGAAGTAGGAGAAATAATCAACTGCAGTGAGGCGACGAACAAGAAAATGACCTCCGATTTTGCGCGAACTTTGCTGTACACTGTTCTGATTTTTCCGTGGCATTACCGTACCGTATCATCTCCAATATGAAACAGTCCAGATTCAGTAAATCTGTAGCGACATATACGTCTTGTCTTCTACTGGTGAAGGAGAGGGGACCAACTTTGAGAGGAAAAGCTACACCTACCGAATTAAGAAATGGACTCTCATTGCGTGTGAAGCCATTAGCCAAATAAAGTGAAGAGTCACATTTGAGCCTGTTCGATAAGATTAAAGCGGCCGTCGCTCTCTATTATGTGGAGTTGATTAGGATTCCATGAGGAGGAAAAGCTGGCTTTGTCACGCCACTCTTCCTAGTCAAGACGGAACTCCCTTCTAACAAGTCTTGAAAAATATGCTACTGATTTAATAACCCATTTGTTATATCCATATTGTTAGGCCACTGTCTCTTATTTCGGTTAAAGTATGTCGCTTTTTGATCAAATTATAGACCATAAGATCAGCTTTCTATTGATGATCTTGTATTGCTATTCTTATGCCTGATCAAGACAAGGGAAGGGTTGCAGAGGAATGAATTAAGATCCGATCCGACTGTCATCGAATCAAATCGAAATTATCACATCTACAGATTTGACAGGGACCAAAGATGCATGGGTTGCTGTATCTACTTCTGCAATTCGTTAAGCTATGCTTGAACAGTGTCAAATTACTCATGTCCTGCAGAAACTATGCGTTTTGGTTTGAGCTATATTTCACACGGTTTCGAATTTGGTATCATAAACCGAATTTGGTATCATGGATGTAACACGCGTTAGGACATAAGACTGATCGAACCCGGGTTGTCAATCCGTCCCTAATGTTCAGGATGAGAGCAACATATTGTTGACGTTGCTGTAACGAATCCCGTTTTACCTTGGCATCTGGGGAAATGGAGGTGCTGGTGCAGAATCAAAGACTCCCAGAAAGTTTGTCCATTTGAGTGACCAAAATCAGATGAGCATTGGGTCCTTAAGTGAGCACCTGTGAGGCCTTCAAACATGGTGAATACGTTCTTGCTCGTTCAGAAGAAGTCAAAACATAAATCTGTCGCCATTGAATGGATAAGGGCCGACCTTTGACCCTTAACTTGATCTTCGATGGCCTCATTAATTTGGAGACTTTGGCCTTGTAACGAGCACCAAGAGTTGTGGATAACTACTGTTTAAGGAACAGAAGCTAATTTCATCGAAGTTGCAAAGACGTTCTGGAAGAGATAAGAGCTTGCTCGTTACTCCAGGAGATTCAGGGGACTTCGTAATCATTTACCTGCGAATAGGATGTCAATCCGTATATACGCAGGATCTTGACTTCAAGATCCAAGATCAAGTTCTTGTTCCGCTATTGATGGCGATCGTTCGTTTAACGCGCAAGGGCTATGTTGCATCGTGGTTTCCGATTCGTTTTAGGTCAAGCGATAAAAACAAGCTATCCAAAAGGAATATTCCGATGAGAAGTGCATAGATTTAACCCTGTAAATCACGCTACTTATTTCGTGGGGGCAAGGCTTTTTAAGCTTCTCGTAGAAGTCAACTCGTATTCCTTCGCCCAGATCAACTTCAATTTAAGACAATTGCAAGAAGTTTCCATGGTCTTTCAAGGGGAGAATTATTAGAAAAATCCTAAACCCATCGTAATTATGCCAATTCAATCCCAAATAATTTTTTTTTGGTCAATTTAGTTCTAAACCTTTTATATTTGTGCCAATTTTCAGTTTATTTAGCTGGTCGACGCTGACGTGACCAATTTTTAATAGTATTTTATCTTTTTTTTTCCTTCCTTCTTCCTTTAATTGGCCGCCGAGCCCAGTGACCAGCCAGAGGTAGTGGGCCTGTGAGGTGGACCTTCCCACCCATGGGAGAGCTGCGACTTTGCCTCGTAACGGTGAGGTCGCGCCTCGCCGGTTGCTGGCGGGGGCGAGCTTCACTAGTCATTGGACTTTGCGACTTGCCAGAGGAAAAAGGAAGGAAAAAATTTTAAAAAATAAAGAAATAATATAAAAATTTGGCTATGTCAGAGCCAGTTGACCAAATGAATTGAATTGACACAAATATATAAATTTTATAACTAAATTGGCAAAAAAAAAAGATTTAAAAGCGAATTGACATAATTACAATAAGTTTAAGACTTTTTTGATAATTTTTTCGTCTTTCAAATGTTGGTCGCGTTCCTGGCAGAACATGTCGAATGGCGGGAAACATCCAATCGGCTCGGCAAGATTATAACTCGTAATAATAATGTAAAAATGGTGTCGCGTGAGTACGTTCGCGAACAGCAAATTGACTTCTCACCTAATTCTGATTTTTGAAATTGAATTCTGCTTCCTCACGCACTTCGTTTGCCTCATCACGTAATGACATCTGCTATTAACCTAAGAATAAAAAAGAGGGGACGGTTTCCAGAGAGGCAACGAGCTGATCTATGTGCTCTCACTTTTAATTGGCATGAAATCACTAAATTATAAACGGGAAGCTATCATCTGACGGCAATTCATGTCATGTTGACGTGCTTGCCTCCATAAATTGGGTATAGATAGAATCACGCGTTCATCTAACTTTAAACTTTAAAAATAATTAGCAGTTGTGTCACAAGTTTCTTTTTTGGGTTAATATCACGGAAAACTCCAAACTGGTACACTTGTGACAAAGTTATCCCAAACTATTTTTTTGACTGTAAAAAACTCCAAACTGGTACACTTGTGACAAATTTACCCCAAACTGATACACTTGTGACAAATTTCCCTTTCGTTAGTTTTCGTTAAATTTAACATCAAATTGCTAAGTTGAATGACACGTGGTAGTTCACGGGTGTACCAATTTAGAGTTTTTACCTTATGTTTATTACAAGTGTATCAATTTTGGATTTTTGTAGTATTAATCCAATTTAATGAAGTGTAAATTTTTCACAGATATAATAGTTTAGGATTTTTCATGGTTAAAAAAATTAATTTAGGGTAAATTTGTCACAGATATACAAGTTTGAGATTTTTGGTGGTAAAAGATAGTTTAGGATAAATTTATCACATGTGTATCAATTTTGGGTTTTTCGTAGTATTAACCTACAAAAAACCTAATTTAATGAAGGGTAAATTTTTCACAGATATAATAATTTAGGATTTTTAATGGTTAAAAAAAATTAATTTAGGATAAATTTGTCACAGATGTACAAGTTTGGGATTTTTGGTAGTAAAAAAAAATAGTTTAGGGTAATTTATCACAGATGTACCAATTTGAGATTTTTCGTGATAAAATTTTTTTTATGGTAAATTTATCACAGGCGTACTAGTTTGTGGTTTTTCATGGTATTAACCTTTTTTTTTTTTTGTATTAGATCATGAGATCCCGAGTTCAAATCTTTCTAGACCTCATGTCTAAATTAAGCAAAAGTGCAACCTACATGTGAAGGAGTGCTAGAATATAATGAATAAACCATGGCCTTTACAAAAATCTAGCTCACACGAGAGAGAAATGTTAGAATATTTAAATATTTACCTACGCCTTCATCTAATAGCTTAAACTTTTCAAACGGCTGATAGTCGTCTCACAAAGTATTTTCTAGTGTATCAAGACTAATTAAAACAAGAGCGATGAAGGAAATAACTTATGATTGACACTTTTTTGCACCAATGATTGCATTAAGGTCTTTTCACCTCTAGTTATCCGACAATTACATATAAGAATCTGTATAAATACTTTTCAAATCATTTATTTTTCATGAAACAAACGGAGTGTAATCAATAATCGATATATACTTCAAGTTGCTATAAGTTTTTTTTTTTGGTAAAGAACTCTTCCAAAAGTACATTCTTCCTGCTTGTCATGTACTCATTCAAACGAAGACGTCAAAAATAATGTGTCACTTAAAAATTTGCCGTGTGCGCGATGACGCACCGAAGGTGCACTCATCTTGAGGATCATACTCATTCAACTTGCTTTTATTTCGATTATAAAAAAAGGGTCGATTCGCCTTTATTAATTAGGCAAAAGTGTATTGTTTGTCATTCTCAGAGGCAGCAATTCCATTTCTACTTATTGACACTTAAGTCGATCAACCACTTTAAATTCCAACTAAATCAGTGCCAACAGTAGGTTGGTGGGCGTTCATCCTTACCTCCTACGAGTCGGGACTGACTTGGACAATGATGATCCTTTTGTCTCCTTGTCGAAGCAGTGCCTTGAGAACCATGAGACGCATATTTGGTGTTGGAAGCGATGACTTGCTTGCGCTTAGTAATGTTGTGAAACACATACTCCATCAATGGAGAACGGGACACTGGCAACAACTGTTTGAGAAGTGCAGCTTCCAAGATGCGAGCAAGTGAATCATGGCAGCCACTAGCAGGTCTCCTGAAGCCGGACAAAAAAAAAAAAAACTGTAGAAAATGCTTCCCGATTTGCTTTGAAAAGGCGCAATGGAAGAACAAATGATCTGCCGATTCATTTCCAGTTTGGCTAAAACACACATTCCATCACCACAGCTCCATTTTTCTCAATCCAATCCAATGTTTGCAACCTACTAGGACTGGCCAGTCCATGAGAGCAACCTCAGTCGCATTTGGTTTCAACCAAACAAGGTGATGCCGACCGATTTCAAGTCCTCGGCATCTGACCAAAACACGTGCTGCATCCGAGGTGAACGCCCCATCTGTCTTCTGAGTTTTAATCAGGAGATATGCAGCCTTGCCAGCCACAAGATGCAGACATGTATGTCAAATCCTGCCAAGTTGAGAGCTCGGGTCGTGTAAGAAATGCAAGTTCGCGCCTGACCTACTCCTTTTGGTATCAACATAGTCACCCACCTATAGCTGAATCCTCTAAATAAGGATGCATATTTGACGAACTTTGTTCGACAATATTGATTATGACATCCTCTGATTTTGCTAAGAACGGCGATCCCAGGTAAAAGCAATAAGGCCGTCATCGAGTCTCTGCGTGGGACCCGTATTCAAACAAATTCTATGCCGTTTTCCTTTTGAATACGTTTCTCCAGTATTGTATTATCTCTAATTTCTAAATTTCATAGAATTAGATTTGAATGTGTGCGCATATGATGTCTCGAATAGTTTAAACAAATGTCAAAGTAAGGAGGGATAGTGTGGCAAAATGCAACTTAACTTACACGAGTTGATTTTTCAATGAATGATTTATATAAAGTTGAGTAGGTTTAGACCTATCTAACTTTTTGCTTTAATGAAAACTTGCGATTCATAAACCGACCCACATTGGGTAGTGACATTTGGACATGCCGGTGGACCTGAACTTGCACCATTAGTGTTAAGCAAGATCCAGGACGACATGTGGGAATTTGAATCATTCACCTAATGAACGAAAGGATGGACATAAAAGTTTCTAAGGCGAGCTTAAGGCAAAGTCGCATGAAATTGCTGTGCTCGAAGTGGTTAGGCTGGGCTTGGAGATATGCCCTGACTGGCCAAAGCCCATGCCCAAAGCCCAAGCCCAAAGCCTGCTTGTAACCTACAAAACTCGAGCTTAACCGGTCAAGTTCATTTTTGTGCGGCTTGATGGGCCAGAAGTTGTGCCCAACCATCTTATAAAATATGAGCAAATGACAATGTTTCAGGATTTCATCCGGGGAAGCTTCAACAGATGTTTTTTGTTTTTTCATAAGAGGGAGAAATGCATTAAAAGTCCTAAACTTGCCACGAAAGTGCAATTGAGTCCTAAAATTTCGAAAAGTGCAATCAATGAAAATACTTGATTGGACCCATTTGACAAGTTTTAAGACTTGATTGCACTCTTTAAAAGTTTGAGAACTTACTTTATTTTTGTGACAAGTTTTGGACTTAATTATACTTTTTGAAAGTTTTAAAACTCAATTGCACATTCGTGATAAGTTTTAAGACTTCCAGTGCACTTACCTCGAACATATTAAACTATTGATGTCACTCAGAAAATTTATGATACGATCCCCAGCCAACAGAAGTTGATTGCAGGATTGACAGTCTATATATGTCATTCTACATCCAATGAAACTATCCCAATTTAATTAAAGATTTGGCCTGCAAAATGTTGTAGTTGTCCTTTTACAATACCTTAGTTAATATAATTGATAGCCAATTTCTCAATCATTACCAACAGCTAATTTTTAAAAGGCAATTGTTGATTCTTATATTCCTGTTAGGTAACTTAGCTCATTAGCTTTGGTCGGCCATCTAAATCTTCGTTCAAGATTTTTCATTTCATGCATAGTTGTGAAAAAGAAAATTTTACATCGGAGATGTACCATATCTAAATCCACAAATGAACACTTTATTATTGTAATGCAGCGTTGAACCGCCTATCTCAATGTGAAGTTTTGTTTAGAGAAATGTGAAGTGGTCTTTGCAAAGAGAAAGATATGTAAGTGGTCATCGTATCAAAAGCAAGGCATGTTTCTTGTTTTTACCCTTTTGTGTTTGTTTTTGTCTTTAAATAAAGAGAAGTTCAATTTAACTGGCAGAAATGGAACTCAGACGATTGCAAGAAGTTTCCATGCTCTTTCGACGGTTGGCAGCATTTCGGCACAAAGAAGTGAAATGTCCGGAAACATTGAATTGGATCGGCATATTAGAACTATTAATAGTAATCTAATGATGGTATTGCGTAAGTACATCCATATGTAAAGGTTGTCTTCCTACCTAATCCCGTTTTTGAGATCGAAATCGCTTTCTCACGCACTCTCGTTTGCACTGTCATATGTAGTTATGAATTTGTCTGCATCACTCCTGATGGCAATTCGTATCATGCCAACGTAAGCTTTTCACCTGCTCAGGAATTCGGCTCTTTCCTTCGTGAACAAATGCATTGACTTCCTCGCCAATGAGGCATCCGGCCCAGTTGCGGGGAGGGTGCGGCGGGGACGTCAAAAGTTCCTCCCAAACTTGCTTCGAAAAATAGTATTTTTAAGATGAGTTTTGTAGACAAGATCCCTGAAATAATTTTTTTTTGTTATTTCGAAATGGAAATGTTTTCTTATTAGTAACAGTTAACAAGTGCTTTGAGGTCACTTATTAACAATAACTCTTCCAAAAAATAAAATAAATAAGGACTTTGAGGGTACTTTGTTTATCTGGTGGAAGACAAACAATTTTGAAAATGTTTTCATAAAAATGATCGCTTGTATAATAAAAATTGATGTTCATCACCAACAACAACTTATATCTAAACAATCGTTGACAATGAATATATTTTTCATCTATTCATTTTTGTAAAAGATATAAGCAATCATTTTTAGAAAAAAAATATTTTTCAAATCGTTCATTTTTCGTAAAACAAACGTATCCTGCTATTCAAGATACATCTTGCATAATGCCGACAAGTCATAAGTATAACACTATTTACTCATACTATCCTGAGTTTGCAGCCAGCTTCCTAAGGTCAACCAAATTCCAAGCTTCAACTTGAGTAGAGCCATCAATATGGGTCTACGACCCATTTTCTGACTCATATTTTGTACAAATGGGTTGAATATGCGTTGTAAGTTTTTCAAGGGCCAAATGAAAATGAGTCAAAAATGTTTTGAAACAAATGGTTAAAAAAGGTGTCACACACAGTTGAACCCATTTTCAACCCATCTAAAAAATTAAGTAGGTTGGACTTGGCATGGGCATCAAATATATTAGGTTATAAATTTTATTTTTTAAAAGTAAAAGAAAGAAAGAAAGAAAAATAAAATAAAAAATGTAAAAACTATTCAAGGGGTGGAACGCCGCTGCTTGTGACTGTCCACTAAAAATAAAAATGAAAATAAAAGTAGAAAAATACCTTTTAAAAAATTTAAAAGAAATATTAAAAAATTTCACTAAATTTGTATTGCATGAAAGTGTTTTGATAATATTATTTTTTGTATCAAATAGTAAGAAACAAATATTCTATGATTTGTCTAAATATAAAAGTGTTTAAATAATACGGGTTCGGGTATAGGTTGTTAAATTTGTACTGCATGAAAATGGGCCAAAACGGATTGAATGAGTCAATATGGGTTGGACTATATTTGACCCAACCGGACTCACCTGTTTGAGACCTGTAAACCTGAGTAAGTTTTCCATTCTACAGTGAGCAGCTGAGTTCTGGAACATTGTGCTACAAATGGCTGCTTGTGTACCTATTTGGACATATATAAGATTTGGCATATATTTGCATACCAGGATAAGATTTTGCATCATATTGGCCTCAAGACTATTGCCATGATAGAATTTTCCATGAATAAGTGTTTCAGTGCATACCTCAGCCATCTAAGTTACGTTATTATTTAATCGCCTCATTTGCACGTTATTTTTGTAAATTACATGTCGTAGTATGAACTATATAAAAAGATAAATGATTCAAGTTAGTAATTTTCCTTTACATTTTCATAAATTTTACACACAAAATATTTTCTAGGTTTCATTTGGGGTAAAAATTGCATATTTGTATTATCTAGAGCAGATGTATATTTTCTCTTTTGCATACTTCTCTTTAGGAAAATATTTTGCATGAGCCATAGAAGGTATAAAAATTAGAATTTCCGCCAACCAGGTCTAGGGCTACATGTCACACAGAATTCTTCAGACTACTTTATGATGAAATGCATTTAAATTTTTGTTGGCTTAATTTAGGAAAGTAACTTATTTAGGACAAACACTAGCATAGCATATCACATTTGCACATTCACTCTCTTTTCATAGACTTTTTCACGTTAGTGAATATTGTAAGCATTAAAAACTTTATGTGGAAATTCATCATCAAAGGAATTATTGATCTTCATGATTCTCACAAATTATAAGGATAAATACATAGATTTATGCATAGCAATTCTTCAAGAGTGATCGTTGCAGAAAATAGAGACGATGAAAACCTGTTTCTCTCCTTTAACCCCATGTACTTTTTCATTGTTTCTGATGGAGAGAGAAAATAGTATGTTACGTTATAAAACATGATGCACTTCGAGTTGACGTCATATTTTTGCGTTTCGGTGTCGTTTAGATGGGTTTTTAGGCATTTGAAGGTATTTTCATAATATTATGTTTCCTGTTTTAATTAGGGTTAACACTACATAAAAGGGTGTTTAGGGTTTCTTGTGAATGTAGATTATTATTTTGATATTGGATATTGATATTTGGGAGAACTAAGTGTTCCTCTGTAATTCTAATTTCTTGTTAGCCAAATTTCTATGCGATTTGGCATTATTTGGTATCAGAGCATAGGTTGCCTTGAACCGATGGCTAAATAGATTCGTAGTGGACGTGGACGATAGGGTTGTGGTGGCCAGGGACATGGGATCACTCCTGAAGCAAACAAACGAGCGTGTCAAAGAAACCTGCAAGACATGGAAATTAAGGAGTAGAAGAGGTGAATCTAGAATTTAAAACGACAACTTGCGTGGGCGAAGATGGGCGTTCAATCTAAAGAAGGAGAGGAGTCTGAGGATCCATCCGATGATGAAGAAGAGGATGTTAATCGTTTCTGGGTTCCAAACCAAGGTTGGAATCAGGGAGTATGACCTAGAAATTAGCCCACTTTTCGTCATATCGGAATGAAAATCCTTTAGTTTGAAGGTAAGACTCATCTTGATGAGTTTATTGATTGGTTGCATACAATCTAGAGGGTTTTTGATATTAAGGATTTGACTGAGGAGCAGAAGGCTAAATTGGTAGCTATAAGGCTACGGAAACATGCTTCAATATGGTGGGAGCATGTGAAGAAACAATGTGCTAGAGAAGGGAAATTGAAGGTGGATCATTAAGATAAGATGAAGAAGTTGCTGCAAAGGAAATTTGTGCCTACTCATTATAGGCAAGAGGCATTTGTTGAATATCACAATGTTAAGCATCGAGAATTAATAGTATAGTAATATACCGAAGAGTTTGATCACTTGCGGATGCGTTGTGATGTGTATGAGGAAGACGAGCAAATGGTTGCTCGATATTTGGCAGGGCTACAGATTGAAGTTTTTGATGTTGTCCAATTACAGCAGTATTAGACCTATGAAGATGTGTACAGGTTGGCCTTGAAGGTGGAAGTGTAGTGTAAAAGGAAGGATAACGGTTCCAGATTTCAGAGTTGGTGGATAGGCAAAGAATTTCGAGGAAAGGTAGGGGGTTCTTCCACCAATTTGACTCCAGCAGCAGTTAAGACTGCGAGTTTTGGACCTACACCTAAGGAGGGATAGAGTAGTGTTGAAATTAGCAGAGAAGGAGCTGCACCCAAGTGTTGTTACAAGTGTCAGGGAATCGGGAATTTTGCTGCTAGTTGTCCCAACCGATAGATTGTGACTCTTATTGATAATTCAACCCTTGATGAAGATCCAATCTGTTATCAATCCAACGAGGAACAAGGAGATGTGGATGCAGACGAGATTATCTATGCTAATTTAGGTTAGTCACTAACCGTCATAAGAGTTTTAAATGTTGCTATTGCAAAAGATGAATCGTGGCTTAAGCATAACATATTTCGTACTAAGTGCACCTAGTGGAGGAAAGGCTCGTAGCATGATAATAAATGGAGGAAGCTACGAGAATGTAGTGTCCACTACCATGGTAGAGAAGTTGGGGCTGAAAACAAAAGATTATCCTCAACCATATAAGCTGTCGTGGCTTAGAAAAGGGAATGAAGTGAAGGTGAGCAAGAGGTGTCTTGTGCCGTTTTCAATTGAGGAAAAGTATGTTGATGAGGTGTGGTGTGATGTGGGATAATGGACGTTTGTCATGTTCTGTTGGGGAGGCCATGATAGTTTGACAGAAAGATGCAGCATGATGGTTTCATAAATACTTACACCTTCAAGAAAGATAGCCGAACCATTACCCTAGGTCTTTCAGATTTGAGAAAGGAGGTGAAGAATAATCTGCTGTCCTGGTTAGAGTTCCAAGAAGAGGCAGTGAGCACACTTGACCTTTTTGCCATTGTGGTGATGGAGTCAAATTCTGAAAATTCCAAAATTCCTACATAAGTTCTGTCCTTGCTTGTGGAGTTTGCTAATGTCGTACCAGAAGAGATGCCACTAGGGTTGTCGCCCATGAGAGACATTCAGCATTGTATTAATTTTATTCCAAGAGCTGTTATTTCCCAAAAGATAGCTTATAGAATGAGTCTTAAGGAATATGAGGAGTTGCAGCGACAAGTGCAGGAGCTTTTAGAAAAAGGTGTATCTGAGAGAGCATGAGCCCCTGTGTAGTGCCAATCTTATTGGTTCCTAAGAAGGATGGGTCGTGGAGGATGTACATAGATAGCAGAGCTGTCAACAAAATTATAATCAAGTATCGATTTCCTATCCCGCGATTTAATGATTTGATTGATCAGTTACATGAGTCGACTATCTTTTTGAAGATAGACTTGAGGAGTGGTTATTATTAGATTAGAATGTGACCTAGAGATGAGTGGAAGACGACATTTAAAATGAGAGATGGTCTGTATGAGTGGATGATGATGCCTTTCGGATTGTTGAATGCACCAAACACTTTTATGAGATTGATGAATCAGGTTTTTATCCTTTCATTGGCCAATTCATTGTTGTTTATTGCTTCGATTTCAATGATATTTTAGTTTATATTGCTTCGATTGAGCAGCACTTGCAGCATTTGAGAAGAATATTTGAGGCCTTGAGGGAGCAAAAATTGTATGCCAACACTAAGAAGTGTAGCTTTTTAACAGATCATGTGACCTTGTGGATTACATTATATGGAAAGAAGGCATTCAGATGGATCCAATTAAGATCGAGGCCATTACGAGTTGGGAGACTTCGATGAATATTCATGAAGAACATAGCTTTCATGAGCTAGCTTCCTTTTGTTGAAGGTTTGTTTAGGATTTCAGCACCATTATTGCACCTCTTACGAATTGTCTGAAAGGAGGCAGATTTGTGTGGTCCAAAGAAGCAGACGCTGCGTTTCAGCTGTTGAAGAGAAGGGTGACTAAAGCCCAGTTTTAGTGCTTCCGGATTTTAGTGAGGTTTTTGAGGTGCATTGTGATGCCTCCGGCGTCGGTATTGGGGTTGTCCTAAGCCAGAAGAATAAACCTATGGCGTTTTTCAGTGAGTACTTGAATGAAGCAAAAAGACGGTATTTGACTTATGACAAGAAATTCTACGCCATGGTGAGGAGATTAGAGCATTGGAGACACTACCTTATTTCTAAGGAATTTATTTTGTATTCAGATTATGAGGCCTTGAAGTATATTAATGGTAGCAAAACTGAATGCTAGACATGCGACGTAGGTGGAGTTTCTTCAGGCTTTCAGTTTTGTCATTAAAGATAAAGCATGAGTACTGAATAAGGTAGCAGATGAATTGAGTAGAAGACATTTTTTACTTCCTACAATGTAGACGAGAGTTTTGGGCTTTGATTCTTTTAAAGATTTGTATATTGATGATCACTATTTTGGAGATATTTGGGAGAAGTGCAAAACGGGACCTTTTCAGCAGTTTCTGATTGTGGAGGGGTTTCTTTTAAGGGCAATAGGCTGTGTATACCTCAGCGTTCTTTGAGGAAATATATATTATTGAGAGTCATAGAAGAGGTCTAGCTGGGCACTTTGGGGAGGATAAGACGATGGCCTTACTATGTGAACACTTTTATTGGCCTCGAATGGAGCACGATGTGACTCGATTTGTAGAGAGGTGCAGGGTTTATCATGTGGCAAAGACCAAAAATACTAATGCTGGCTTTTATATATATATGCTTCTACCTATTTAGTTGCACCATGGAAGATGTTAGCCTTGATTTCGTATTGGGATAGCCAAGAACACAGCATAATAAAGATTCCATAATGGTGGTTGTCGACAGATTTTCAAAGATGACACACTTTATTCCTGTAACAAGACCTTTGATGCTTCATAGCTTGCTTGTTTGTTTTTGTAGGATATTGTTAAGTTACATGGAGTTCCTAAGTCCATGACCTCAAATTGGGATGTGAAGTTTATGAGTCCCTTTTGGCGTACTCTTTGGAGGCACTTGGGAACTGAATTGCGGTTTAGTTCCTCTCATCATCCCCAGACTGATGGAAAATTGAAGTTGTCAATCGAAGTTTGGGGAACTTACTGCAAAGTCTAGTTGGAGATAGCCGCGGCAATGGGACTTAGTGTTATCTTAGGTAGAATTTGCCTACAACAGGTCACAGAATCGAATGATAGGCAAGAGTCTTTTTGAAATAGTCTATGGGCGCAATCCAATTACTCCTCTGGATCTCACGCCATTGCCAGTTATCAAGCAGTTCAGTCCAAATGCAGATGAGCATACCAAGTAGATGAAAGAGCTATATTCACAGGTTCATAACCAGATCAATAAGTAGAACATGAAGTATAAGCAGCGATGGATATACGTAGGAAAAGAGTCATCTTCAAAAAGGGTGATCTAGTGTGGATTCACCTATGGAAAGAGCATTTTCCATCTAGTAGGTTTAGCAAGTTGCAACCTAGAGTTGATGGACCATTCAGAGTTCTTGAGCAAATTAATGACAATGCTTATAAAATTGAGCTGTCGGATGAGTACAATGTATCCGAGACTTTAATGTAGTAGATTTGTCACCCTACCATGCGGATGAGGAAGAACATGACGAGATGGATATCTATGAAGACTGAACAGATTTGAGGGTGAATCTTTTCCTAGCAGAGGAGGATGATGCACTTCGTGTTGGCGAACTTGGAATGAGCTGAAATTTGATAAGTTGCTTCGAAACGGGCCGCTGATCAATACTCATGGCTCTGCCATGAATGACGTCATATTTTCGCGTTTCAATGTCATTTAGATGGGTTTTTAGGCATTTTAAGGTATTTTCATAATATTATGTTTTCTGTTTTAATTAGGATTAACACCATATAAAATGGTGTTTAGGGTTTCTCGTGGAGGCATACTATTATTTTGATATTGGATATTGATATTCGGGAGAACTAAGTGTTCCTCTGTAATTTTAATTTTCTGTTAGCCAAAATTCTGTGCGATTCGGCATTAAAATGTCGCTATGTTTGTTCATTAGGTAGAAAGAGGACTAGACTTTTTTTTAACTTATCAAGAGGTGCCTCTTCAAGAGGTGCTTCCATCAAAGCACGTTAATTGCACCTTTTCTTACAAATGTGCGCAAACATTTTTAGACTTTTCAGTCCAGTCCCCGGGCAATAACAAGGCGATGTTAAATTGTTGCTCAAGACGGCATGCGTTGATTTTTTTTTTTCCTTTATGTCCCCCGGGATGGCACTGGTTGAATTTGTTTGTTGCTCAAGGAGTTGGTGAAGGTTTTCATGGACAGAAGAAGGTGAACAACTGAGTGGAAATAGAGATGCGAGTATGCTTCGGAGGACAAGGAGTAGAAGCTGAGCTGCCGATTCTGCGTGAAGCGTAAAAAATGACCAGAGATAATGTGAGTAGAAGCAGTTCTGTTATCAAACCTCGTATACAAATACAACAGATGACAAAACATGGGGGGACAGAAGAATATAGCACAATCCCACATATAACAACAAGACTTTCGGTTTCACTTACATTTTCATCCATGGCTCAACACTTTTTAAGACAACGATAGTGGAATACCAATCTAAACGCTGGAGAAAAAGTCGAGCATCCTTTCCAGCTTCTTGGCAGCTCCAGTGTGCGCGGACACGAATTCCCATTGCTTATCCTCAGTGATCCAGTTAGCGAAATAAACTTCCGGGATGTGCTCAATTTTCCGATACTCCGGTCCGTTCTTGTGGGCTTCCTGGATCAATTCCTGGTGCATACTGAATAACTTGAGGATTCTCAAACTCTTGATATGCACAATGCCTTCCGGCAACGTCCTCAGCGATGTACACCGTTGGATGGTCAGCTTTTCTAGAGCTGGCAGCGCCCCCCTTCGACTTCTACTCGATCGAGTTGGTGGCAATCATCGAGGCCTAATAGCCTAAGTTTTCCAAACCCCCAGACTGAAACTTGAGGTTTTGTCCCACGTATTGGTGCAGTTCAAGATGCTCCAGTTTTTCCAGATCCTTTAAGGAATCAAGGGGATCATCACTCAACCGACTCCCCTGAGATGCAACTTGACCAAGTTAGAGAGAGAGCTTATCCACCCTGGAAGTTTTTCTAGACATCCTGATAAGTAAAGCCGCCGGAGAGACTTGGGAGGAGGCTCCGATGAGAAAGGGAGATCAACGAACTCTGCTTTGCCTGCGGAGGTTATGGACAACGCAATAAGATTCTTCATCTTCTCAATTGAAGAACATAGAACCATCCCGTCCTCCTTTCTCAAGTTGGTGACGCTCAGCCTCCTCAACTCATTCAGCCTCCCCAGCTCAGTCAGTAAACTCGGTTTCGCTCGACTTAGATCGATGATGCAGAGTTTCTGCAATGCCTTCAGATATCCCATTCCGGGTGGGGCCTCAAAGCCATATCTAAAGTGGAAGTCCGGATAGGAAGATTTCAATTCGTAACGGTATACGAGCAGATGGCGAAGTACTTTCAGGTCTTGAATACTCGGCGGCAGTTTCCTAACAAGGGTGTGTTTCAGATCCAGGGTCTCAAGGTTGTGGAACTCTCCTATAGACTTTGGAATCTCACTCACTTTGGTACCCCTCAAGCCCAAATACCTCAAATGCTTATAGTTGCAAATTTCCTTCGGAAACTTTCCAAGAGACGTGCCTTCTAGATCCAAAACGTGGAGCATCCTGGAATTTGTCGGTAGGAGTGAATCAATGGACTCCTCTTGGGATTGCGAACGGACTGCTCGAAAACGAATAGGGAGCGAAGTCGCTTGAATCTGCCGATATCTTGTACCGTGTTCTGAACGGAAAGGCGTCGAACAATATGAGGCCATGATTGATCTTCTTCAGGGGCAACGAGTGCAAACTCCACTTCCTTGGATTTGAAAACGATGGTCTCGTGAAGAACGGTGTGGACGCGGCAGGCTTTGATTCTACCATCGCTTGTTGTCTCGGCCACTTCGATCAAGTTCTTGAGCAGAAGCTTTTTCAGGAACTCATAAGCTTGCTCCAGCGCTCTCCTCCCTGACCGCTTCACAAATCCTTCCGCCATCCATAACCGAATCAGCCGGGAGCTCAGAATCGGATGATCTGGTGGGAAGATGCTCAAGTAGAGAAAACATGACTTGAGATCGTACGGGAGCATGTTAATGCTGACTGAGAAAATTCTCTTCATTGTTGCGATTTCGCCTTGGTTATCTGCCAGCGCTTTGCCAAGTCTATCGCATTCCTCTTTCCACTCGGTTAGATCAAGCGGTTTCATGATGAACAGGCCACTGACCGCATTGATTGCGAGCGGCAACCTCCCACACTTCTTCAAGACTTCCTGAGAAACTTCGACAAAATCAGGCGGACATGCATCTTGCCTGAAAGTTTTCCGGCAAAACAGCTTGAACGAGTCCTCCTGGAGAGAAGATCCATCTTGTAGACGTGACCTTCCAAGTTCTTAGCAAACATGTTCGCTATGGCTTCGTCTCGTGTGGTGATGATCAACCGCCCGTGTGTTCCTGCAAATAAATTTTTGATCGAGTGGAGCAAATCCACGCTCCACACGTCGTTTAAGACGAGCACATACGGCCCCTGTTTCAGCAGCCTCTTGATCTTCAACCTCAGGGCGAGGTCGTCCATGTCGTCCATGTTCCCGGGCAACTCTTGCTTCAATCGCTTGCAGAGCCTCTTGACGATCCTCTTCAGGAGCTCCTTGATGTTGAACGACTCTGAAACGGTGGCCCAGACGCGGCAAGTGAAGCGCTGCTTCACTCTCCCGTCGCAATACACGCTGTTGGCCAGAGTAGTCTTCCCGATCCCCGCCATCCCATGTATGGTGGCCACCGTGAATGTATCATCCTTGAGTAGCCACTGCACCAGATGCTCCCGAGGCCCT
This sequence comes from Psidium friedrichsthalianum, assembly GCA_019149425.1. Classification (NCBI taxonomy): domain Eukaryota; kingdom Viridiplantae; phylum Streptophyta; class Magnoliopsida; order Myrtales; family Myrtaceae; genus Psidium; species Psidium friedrichsthalianum. The sequence goes on along the minus strand of JAGVVM010019217.1, from coordinate 17,115 downwards.
TCGATGCCGACCAGCTGAGCATCCGTCAGCAGGAGGGTGTCGTTTCGGAAGTCCCCTCGAGTGTCACTATGGGTCATGGAGCTACTCCCTTGCCTAAAGTCTGCTGTGTATTTCCGAAGATTGTCCATGGCGTCTGCAGCTTTCGACTTGAGATCTTCAGCGTTAGCATAAATCCTATGCTTATTCCGCAGGCTCTTGAAAGGAACCAGCATTTTCTTCAGGGAAGGGCGGCGACGCAGCAAACCTTCTCGTAGCATGAATTTCTCGATTGAATCTTCGGCGTCGAAAAGAATCTCCCTCACCTGCTGCAAGCATTCTCTATACGCTTCGTCGGTGATGTCCATCGAATCGGCTTTTCTGAGGAAGATACTCATGTGTTTCGCCTCGTTGACGAGGGATTCCAGCTGCTTTCGAGCACTTACCGAGATTTTCCTCTCTTCTTGAAGCAGGTCGTAAGATTTATTCAGGAAAAATGTGATTAAACTGTCCGCCATCGTCTCCTCTCTCGCTTTCCAGCACCAGCTTAAGAAATTTAATTAGCGCCCAGGCAACCAAATATGTTGTGGCTATTGTAATAATCAATTCGACTATGGAAGACAAGAATCCCCGTGTTTGGAACGTTCATCAGTCTATCGAATAGAGAAAGGGAGACAGTGAACTTTTACAAATTGGTCGATTTTCTGCTTTTCGGCCAAAAAGATGATCAAGTTGACCGCCTTCTTTCATATTTGGGCGTGCTTTTGCGCCAGCGATCTAAAAGTTATTTGGCCCACTAAGATTAACAAGTAACAACTAACCGATAGCATATTATTATTATTAACAAGTAACAACTAACCGATAACAACTGACCGCCTTCTTTCATATTTGGCCGAAAAGCGATGATGTGAGCGTTGATTGTCCTACGTGGCACGGCCAGTATTGACTTAATTTTTTTTTTTTGTATAATTTGGTAAAATATTTTCAGATTTTTTATAATCTTTTTCGCTTTTCTTTTCTTCTTCTTTTATTCGTTCTTCCTTCACCGGTCGTCGAGCTACTCCTCAATGGCTGGCGACCGACCATGGGTGAGGGCCAACCTTGACATCGCCGCATCTAGCGTGGGCGAGCCTCACTCGAGGTTAGCAAGGTCGACCCTCCCTAGATACCGACATGGTGACCTTGCCTGCCTTGAGCGAACTCGACCCAGCGAGGGTGAGCCTCACTCAAAGGGCAAGGTCGGTCCTCGCCAGCTCTCGAGGAGGCTTGGAGATCGGTGGAGGATGGGAAAAAGATTCATGAAAATTCAAAATTTTAAAAATTACAAAAGTTGTCCATGTTAGCACTAACCATGTCACATGGGACGAACGGTGTGACATCCTGAGTTTCGATCCCTTTTTCTGGAATTCGAATACAGAATGGTTATTTCATAGAGGCGCTATAAATGAATCTCGCTTGGAGCTGGCCACTCTGAGATGACTAACCAAAGGGGAAAGGCTAACTAGGAATATAAGCACGTGGACCAAATGGTCGATACGCGTGACTCCTAAAAGCCACCCGTTAGTCTGAGAATTTATTTAAAGCTGTCCTCTTATGAATGAGGCCACGAATTAAGCTCCGGAATAGGACAATCGATTTTCATGAGTGTCACAGTTGTGAATTTGGACCTTGCCTAGAAAGGCGAAAAATGAGCAGATGGGTCTCGGAATGCCCAGTGAAAAAGGGGCAAAATGGGAAATTTCTATCTTGCCTCTAGTTTGAGCTAGAATCCATGGCATGAGGGTAAGAATATTTTTAGAGAGGCTATAAAAATTTTACGGCGAAATCTGGAGTTATTTTCCGATTGCGATTGAGCCAAATCAGCACCGATTGAGTCCCACCCGGTCCTGAAATTTCACGAATTTCGAGAAATATCTCGTCGATCATCTTTTTGACCAATTTGACCAGCTTTGACCGAAAATAATTGAGGCCCAAGCTTTATCAGTCCGAAAATTCACTGATAGTCCAAAAATCAGTCAATTCGTTCAGCGTTATGTCGCTTTCAGTGAATAGTGATTTTCAATAATTATCCTTAGGATATTTATGGTCAAAGCACTCTCTCTCTCCTCCATTATTTTCAGAACATTCTCTCTCTTCTCTCTCTCTCTCTCTAGATTTTCGGATTTTCTCCCTCTCTCTCCCGCGGCGCAGCTTTCTGCAGCAAAATTCAACTGGATGCCGACGGAAATCTGACCGTTGGATCGTCGCGATTTTTGGGTATGTTGTAGTTCAATGTCTTACGGTTCTAACCCAACTTGAATCGCCTCAATCCGAGGTCGTTTGACCCTTCAAATGTATTTTCTCGTATCAGTCGACGAAACTGTTTTCTGGGTGCCGAATTTCTGTTTTGATTCTAATTGATATATGTCGACCCCGGCTGCCCTTGGATCTCATTTCCATGTCAAATATGTGATTTCTAGTTCATTTTGGTGTCGGTTCAGCCCTTGTACAGCCCCGGTTCTCGCTGGTTTGGCCGTCCTCTTCCACGCGCCGCCGTGCGTCGCCGCCAGTCTTGATTGATGTTGTTCACAACCTCTGTACAGCCCCGTTTCCTTGGCTTATCAAGCTTTCTTTTGGTAAGTCGCATCCTTAATCTCGTGTAGGATGTCAGATATTGCCTGGATTAACTCTAGGACGCGATACGGGGTAGATCGCTTGAGGAAAATTGACTGACTTTGAGATATTTGTGTATATAGTGGCTGTTGAGACTTATAGTGCGCTGGACGCACTTGAATTGTGGCTGTTTCTGAATAAATAATTCTGTCCTTGAGTGCGATTGTGGGCCCCGCGGTGTCTGGAGCTTGAGAAATGAGAAATTTGATCAATCGGGGATCAAATGGACCCAATTCGGAAGTGAGGGTGTCAACTGCGACACTTTAGAAGTTTTGAACGATACTGGTGATGAGATTTGAGGACCGTCCTTGTGAGCTTAGAAAGGGTTCACGTGATGTCGTGGGCCCAATTTGACGGTTCAAAGTGAGAAAGGACAGGATAGCTAATCTCTGATGCAATTGCGTTTGCTAGCCAAGAATGATCGGCTTAGATGCTTTATTGAGTCGAGATTATATATTCGAACTGCTTGGCTTGAATTGTGTATGAGTCATTTGATGACATTACATTTGAATTATCTGCCTGATTATGCCGTTTGATTTATCAAACGCAATTGGAATTGCTTGATGAGAATGGTGTCTCATAATGATGGCACGGCAGATAATGTTGTGAGAAATGAAACCCTGAGGCGGTACCATTACGCGGGGTAATTGATGAAGAAATGAGGGTGCCGACCTGAGGCGGTACTATTACGCGGGTCGAGGCACGGGTGCCAGTCTGAGGCGGTACTATTACGCGGGCTGAGGCACGGGTACCAACCTGAGGCGGTATTATTACGCGGGTTGAGTACGGACCTGAGGCGGTTTCATTACGCGGGTCCTAAGGATTAATGAGGCAAGAGTTGAGACTGAAAAATGGCATACACATGCATTTGAACTTGCTATCTGAAATTGAGACTATTTTATTTGTATTCTTGGCCCATGAGGGCAAGTAATCTATTGACTGCTATCCTCTGCATGTGATATTGTTTGGGTACACGTGTTTGTGATTACTTTGTGATTGCTTACTGGAGTTGGGTCTAGGGATATTTGGTATCCTGAGAGGGATTTAGGGTGAACTTGCTGAGATTAGTTCTCATAGGTGATTACCCTTATTTTTCAGACCCCGTCCCTAGCAGTGAATGTAATACGAGTAAGGCAGGGGACTCAAAAGGATATTGATCCAGAGACTAGCTCTTCCTGGACCAGATGGTGTGACGGAAATGACGAGTGGGGTGGAGGCAGAAGCCCTTGGTAGAAATTTGTGTGGTTTGCTCGCTATAGGAGTTGAGAGCCTTGCCGACCTAAACCTTTTTTGTAAAGGTCGAGCAATGGATGTAATGAGGTGACGAAAACCTTGAACTGTGCATATATGACGTTATTCTGGAAGTTGTATGAGAAGGGCATGTGATATATAAAGAGTGGTTTGGTAAATTGATTGGTTGGTCTCTCTCTCTATCCCTTTTCGTGTATGGATTGAAGGAGCTCGCTTCCGTTGTTACAAAAACTCTGAGGTCGTTTGGTTACGACGAGTTTCCTGGGCCGTCGTAGTAGTCAACCATTCGATCGTACAGGTATAACAGGGATGTCGCGTGGCTCGCCGGGTTCGGGGCGTGACATCCTAGATTGAGTGGTATCAGAGCAAGGTCAGCTCGATCCAATGAGGATTTGAGACTTGGAGTGATAAGGACGATGGATATTGGGTAGATGGACAGAGAGATTATGAGCTTTGATTTGGTTAAGAGATGCTTTTGCATGATACCATTTGGCACAGGTGGTTAAGTGAAATGACGGCGCTAGTGAGCCTGTGTTGCTATTGATATATAGCTATTTGACCTGCTACTTGGATTAGTAAGCTTTCGTATGGGATTGAGTCTAGTTCCATGATGGAATTATAGCAGGTGTTGTGAGAAAGTTTTAGAAGCGTGAGCGGTAGAGGTGGAAGAGGAAGAGGTATTGAAGTATTTGATGTATAAACTAGAGCTGCCGAGGGCCCAAGAGTTGCCCGAACTGCTGAAGGTTAAAGGGCTACGAGGAATCCTCGAATGGAAGGAGTTATGAGAGCCCTAGAGGAAATTGGATATTTGATGGGCAGGCAGACTCGAGAAAGAGCTGCCGAGATTTCCCAAGCCGCTGAGGCAGCAGTGGCTATAATAAATGTGAATGGGGGAGGTGGAAATGGAGCTCGACAGATGCATCAGGTAGTCGAGCAATTTCCGAAACTAAAACCGCCAAAGTTCAATAGAGGTGGAGGACCTAAGGAGGCGTCCCAATGGATTGAGGAATTAGGAAAAAGGGTTTTTTGCCTTATTGGGATGCGTAAAGGAAGATAAAGTATCATTGCTAATGTACTAGCTGTAGGGTACAGCCAGTGATTGGCGAAAAGCTACTCAAGGGAGTGTATTCATTAAAAGAGTAATATATAATTGGATGGCCTTCTATGAGGCGTTCAATAGGAAGTATTTCTCATGGGCTGCCCAAAAATGGAAAATGGAAAAGTTCCTGCGACTTCAGCGAGGTTAGATGACCATGGAACAGTATGAAGTCAAGCTTGCAGGGTTGTCAAAATTTGCCCAAGGGATGATAGAAAATCCCTGAGATAAGGCTAGGAGGTTCCGAGATGGCTGAAGCCAGAACTCTGTAATCAGTTGATCCTGACTGGATTAAGAGATTATGGAACGATTATGAGAGGGCGTAAGAGATAAAAAGAGACATGATGGAAAGGGCCGCCGTATTTGGATCGCGGTTTGTGCCTGACCGAGATAGTATAATTTTGGGAAGAGATCGATGTAGATTGATAATCGGAGGTTTGTCCTTCATGTTTGAGGAAATTTAAGGAAACAAAGCTATTCTCCCAATATAGCCTGCCGTAAGTGTGGAAGGAGGCCTGCTAGAGGTTCTTACCCAAGTGTGACTAGAGCATTGCATTCGTTTATATCTGAACAAATTGTGAAGTTGGCTAGTGTTAATGTGAAACCTTTAGAAGCGTTATTGGATGTGGTGACCCCATTGAAAGGTATTGTGATTACCTTGTTCGGTTGTTTCACATGCGAGTTGGTATGTGGTTGTAGAGAGAAATTGATAGATTTGGGGGTGTTGCCCATGTATGATTTTGATGTCATTATTAGAATGGCTGGTTAGCGAATCACAACCTCTGGACGACTTTGATTTAGATCAAATTGACAGGATTTTGTTGCAAAGAGAGCCTGTCGATGAATTGGATTGGTGAAGGCGATGTGATCATGAAAAGACAGGTATCTGTGGATTCCATAGGCTTAAACCCGAAATCATGTTCGATGGCCTTAGTTGCCAGAGTTGGCTGATGGCCGGAGCAAAAAGTATGATTAAGGTTCATAAGGAAATAGCGAAGGCTAAGAAACCTTAGGTATGGATTCAGATGGACGGTTATGCATGAGGCTTATAAATTCATGTATTAATGAAGGACTGGTGGAATTGCATGATAGTGATCTTGGATCGTCAATACCCAACTTGAGGAGGTGACTTGGTGATAGAGAGATAGGTTGTACGATAAATTTGAAAGATAAAAGTATAGGCTTGAATTGTGAGAACTTGATGGATAGCCGCTGGAACGTTTGTGATATGGAATTATAGCAATTGACGATAACGAATCCTAAGTCTTGATTAGCATGGCGCATTGATGATTTAGGTCAAGAATTCTAATAGCAACCTCAATGGGTATAGAGAAACTCCTGAGAAAGAGGAAATGAGGAATAATGGGGCGTAGAGCTGGTCGAATTCTCCAAGGATGACTTGAGGTGAATTAAATAATGACCAGAAGTGGAGTACACGGATTGAACACTGAAAAGTGACCTCAAGTCATGATGGCTTTTGACAGGTTTGGAAAAACCTGAGGTGTAAGGATTGACATGAAAGCGAAAGGGCATAAGGACTCGTGACGACAACATACCGATAGGCTTGAATCGGGAATTCTGATGGATAGTCATGAGAAATATATTGTGAATACGAAATTGCGAAGGCTCGATGTCGAGAGATCATAGGCTTGAATTGTGTCAGACTTTGATGGTCTAGATGGGATCTTTACTAAGAGTTTCAGATGATTGGATGAGACTCATAATGAGGCAAATGGTAACACTGGATTATGGGCCGATGAAATTACATGATTTTGACTTGTTATGAGTGGCGACAAGGGAAGTGTTACATTAACTTGAAGTTTAAGTATTTAATCTTAGAAATGATGGTCGCCCATTGTATATGGACGTTGGTATTACAAGAGCCCATAAAATACGTGATTTGTAAGTAGGCAAACGACGATTATGGGATGTTGGACGCGAATAGAACTTGAGTTTGGTGATTAAAGCACCGACGATGAATGAAGGCTCAACCCGATATAAGAATGGTGATTCAGTCTGAATAACGACCAAGAAAAGTACTCTATATAGATTCTAAGTACCTGATTTTGAGCTGTCGGTCGTTTATGATGCTTGGATATTTAAGTGGAGGAATTCTTAGTGATGAGAAGCGGATCGTTTAAAGAAAATGAAATGAACGTTTTTCCCCAAGCGACACCAGGTGGACGGGTGATGATGGGGATTGAACTTGAAGCACTCCTAGTATAATGGAATGGATGTAAATTAAGTTGTGACCAAAAGAATCTATAAGCAGTAGTTTGATGACTACCTGAATTAAGAATTACAACTGTGGAACGAGAAAGGTAGTTCCACTCAATGTGGCGTGCGCCATACTAGACGCCAACAGAGGATCAAGTTGGCGAAAGGAGTATAATGGGACCGGAATTTATTTGGTAGTTGGTTAGTGCTTTTGGCTAAGAAAATGCGAGCCTGAGGTTACTCTCGATCATAGAGCTATTAAAATGGATGACGAAGTCCCGGATATGAGAGAATTGGCACACAAGTAGTATTGAAAAGGACAAGTCTAGGAAGAGAAGATAGTGCCTTGAACCAAAGTGGTTTGCAGAATATCATGAAACGAAAATAGCTATTTGAGAAAAGCGGAGAGAAGATAAAGCCCAAGAATTTGAGTCGCATAGTGAGATGCCCTGAATGAGAAGTGCCGAAATGCCTTGGAGATGTTGGTGAAAGTCGAGTGTTTGTTATATGCCTCCGTCGTGATCGGAGAGGACCCCTGTTGTGCGATCAGGGTGGGTTTATGATGAGACCCACACGAGCAGGTCGACAAGTGATCCTGTAGCGTCGTGGTGGGGTGTGAAAATTTTTCCTTGCTTGAAAGACTGTAACCAACAGAATCCTGAGCATGGCAAGCGGAATGGCATCAAGGAAGGGTTGAAATATAGTACGTCCTACGTGATAATGGACGCTCCGCTTAGTAAAGTGAGATGGGCCTAGTGGTCATAAAAGATACCGTGTGGATAGGCAAAAGTGAGACCCAAACTGGACTTATGCCTTAGAAGTTTTTAATAATTACAGGCTGGCATTGCCAATGTGGTCTATGAATATTGGGGTCGAGAAGGATCCCTTTGAATAGTTAAGACTACGGGACGTGACTATTAAGAAAGATGAATGATCGAGGTATGCAGTAAAGACGTGATTGGGTTACATGGTTAAAGGAAGTAACGGCCATGACAGTATTGCAATGATGGAAAGGAAGAAAAGGCAAATTTCGAGGACGAAATTTCTGTAAGGGGGGAAGAATTGTGACATCCTGAGTTTCGATCCCTTTTTCTGGAATTCGAATACAGAATGGTTATTTCATAGAGGCGCTATAAATGAATCTCGCTTGGAGCTGGCCACTCTGAGATGACTAACCAAAGGGGAAAGGCTAACTAGGAATATAAGCACGTGGACCAAATGGTCGATACGCGTGACTCCTAAAAGCCACCCGTTAGTCTGAGAATTTATTTAAAGCTGTCGTCTTATGAATGAGGCCACGAATTAAGCTCCGGAATAGGACAATCGATTTTCATAAGTGTCACAGTTGTGAATTTGGACCTTGCCTAGAAAGGCGAAAAATGAGCAGATGGGTCTTGGAATGCCCAGTGAAAAAAGGGCAAAATGGGAAATTTCTATCTTGCCCCTAGTTTGAGCTAGAATCCATGGCATGAGGGTAAGAATATTTTTAGAGAGGCTAGAAAAATTTTACGGCGAAATCTGGAGTTATTTTCCGATCGCGATTGAGCCAAATCAGCACCGATTGACTCCCACCCGGTCCTGAAATTTCACGAATTTCGAGAAATGTCTCGTCGATCATCTTTTTGACCAATTTGACCAGCTTTGACTGAAAATAATTGAGGCTCAAGCTTTATCAGTCCAAATTTTACTGATAGTCCAAAAATCAGTCAATTCGTTCAGCGTTATGTCGCTTTCGGTGAATAGTCACCGCCAATAATTATCCTTAAGATAATTATGGGTCAAACCACTCTCTCTCCTCCATTATTTCAGCAGACTCTCTCTCTCTTCTCTCTCTCTTCTCTCTCTCTAAATTCGGATCTCTCTCTACTTGCGGCCCAGTTTTTGCTGCCAACTTCAACTGGACGCCGACGGAAATCCGACCGTTGGATCGTCGTGATTTTCGGGTATGTTGTAGTTCAATGTCTTGTGGTTCTTTTCCAACTTGAATCACTTCGATCCGAGGTCGTTTGGCCTTTCGAATCTGCTTTGACATTTCGGTCGACGGATCTGTCTTTGATTTCCAGATTTTGGATTTTGGTTCTAATTGATATATGTCGACCCCGGCTGCCCTTGGATCTCATTTCCATGTCAAATATGTGATTTCTAGTTCATTTTGGTGTCGGTTCAGCCCTTGTACAGCCCCGGTTCTCGCTGGTTTGGCCGTCCTCTTCCACGCGCCGCCGTGCGTCGCCGCCAGTCTTGATTGCTGTTGTTCACAACCTCTGCACAGCCCCGTTTCCTTGGCTTATCAAGCTTTCTTTTGGTAAGTCGCATCCTTAATCTCGTGTAGGATGTCAGATATTGCCTGGATTAACTCTAGGACGCGATACGGGGTAAATCGCTTGAGGAAAATTGACTGACTTTGAGATATTTGTGTATATAGTGGCTGTTGAGACTTATAGTGCGCTGGACGCACTTGAATTGTGGCTGTTTCTGAATAAATAATTCTATCTTTGAGTGCGATTGTGGGCCCCGCGGTGTTTGGAGCTTGAGAAATGAGAAAATTGATCAATCGGGGATCAAATGGACCCAATTCGGAAGTGAGGGTGTCAATTGCGACACTTTAGAGGTTTTGAACGATACGGGTGATGAGATTTGAGGACCATCCTTGTGAGCTTAGAAAGGGTTCACGTGATGTCGTGGGCCCAATTTGACGGTTCAAAGTGAGAAAGGACAGGATAGCTAATCTCTGATGCAATTGCGTTTGCTAGCCAAGAATGATCGGCTTAGATGCTTTATTGAGTCGAGATTATATATTCGAACTGCTTGGCTTGAATTGTGTATGAGTCATTTACATGAATTATTTTTTGATTATCAAACGATTGCTTGAAGACCCCCACACAATTCAAGCCAAGCAGTTCGAATATATAATCTCGACTCAATAAAGCATCTAAGCCGATCATTCTTGGCTAGCAAACGCAATTGCATCAGAGATTAGCTATCCTGTCCTTTCTCACTTTGAACCGTCAAATTGGGCCCACGACATCACGTGAACCCTTTCTAAGCTCACAAGGATGGTCCTCAAATCTCATCACCCGTATCGTTCAAAACCTCTAAAGTGTCGCAATTGACACCCTCACTTCCGAATTGGGTCCATTTGATCCCCGATTGATCAATTTTCTCATTTCTCAAGCTCCAAACACCGCGGGGCCCACAATCGCACTCAAAGATAGAATTATTTATTCAGAAACAGCCACAATTCAAGTGCGTCCAGCGCACTATAAGTCTCAACAGCCACTATATACACAAATATCTCAAGTCAGTCAATTTTCCTCAAGCGATTTACCCCGTATCGCGTCCTAGAGTTAATCCAGGCAATATCTGACATCCTACACGAGATTAAGGATGCGACTTACCAAAAGAAAGCTTGATAAGCCAAGGAAACGGGGCTGTGCAGAGGTTGTGAACAACAGCAATCAAGACTGGCGGCGACGCACGGCGGCGCGTGAAGATGACGGCCAAACCAGCGAGAACCGGGGCTGTACAAGGGCTGAACCGACACCAAAATGAACTAGAAATCACATATTTGACATGGAAATGAGATCCAAGGGCAGCCGGGGTCGACATATATCAATTAGAACCAAAATCCAAAATCTGGAAATCAAAGACAGATCCGTCGACCGAAATGTCAAAGCAGATTCGAAGGCCAAACGACCTCGGATCGAAGTGATTCAAGTTGGAAAAGAACCACAAGACATTGAACTACAACATACCCGAAAATCACGACGATCCAACGGTCGGATTTCCGTCGGCGTCCAGTTGAAGTTGGCAGCAAAAACTGGGCCGCGAGTAGAGAGAGATCCGAATTTAGAGAGAGAGAAGAGAGAGAGAAGAGAGAGAGAGTCTGCTGAAATAATAGAGGAGAGAGAGTGGTTTGACCCATAATTATCTTAAGGATAATTATTGGCGGTGACTATTCACCGAAAGCGACATAACGCTGAACGAATTGACTGATTTTTGGACTATCAGTAAAATTTGGACTGATAAAGCTTGAGCCTCAATTATTTTCAGTCAAAGCTGGTCAAATTGGTCAAAAAGATGATCGACGAGACATTTCTCGAAATTCGTGAAATTTCAGGACCGGGTGGGAGTCAATCGGTGCTGATTTGGCTCAATCGCGATCGGAAAATAACTCCAGATTTCGCCGTAAAATTTTTCTAGCCTCTCTAAAAATATTCTTACCCTCATGCCATGGATTCTAGCTCAAACTAGGGGCAAGATAGAAATTTCCCATTTTGCCCTTTTTTCACTGGGCATTCCAAGACCCATCTGCTCATTTTTCGCCTTTCTAGGCAAGGTCCAAATTCACAACTGTGACACTTATGAAAATCGATTGTCCTATTCCGGAGCTTAATTCGTGGCCTCATTCATAAGACGACAGCTTTAAATAAATTCTCAGACTAACGGGTGGCTTTTAGGAGTCACGCGTATCGACCATTTGGTCCACGTGCTTATATTCCTAGTTAGCCTTTCCCCTTTGGTTAGTCATCTCAGAGTGGCCAGCTCCAAGCGAGATTCATTTATAGCGCCTCTATGAAATAACCATTCTGTATTCGAATTCCAGAAAAAGGGATCGAAACTCAGGATGTCACAATTCTTCCCCCTTACAGAAATTTCGTCCTCGAAATTTGCCTTTTCTTCCTTTCCATCATTGCAATACTGTCATGGCCGTTACTTCCTTTAACCATGTAACCCAATCACGTCTTTACTGCATACCTCGATCATTCATCTTTCTTAATAGTCACGTCCCGTAGTCTTAACTATTCAAAGGGATCCTTCTCGACCCCAATATTCATAGACCACATTGGCAATGCCAGCCTGTAATTATTAAAAACTTCTAAGGCATAAGTCCAGTTTGGGTCTCACTTTTGCCTATCCACACGGTATCTTTTATGACCACTAGGCCCATCTCACTTTACTAAGCGGAGCGTCCATTATCACGTAGGACGTACTATATTTCAACCCTTCCTTGATGCCATTCCGCTTGCCATGCTCAGGATTCTGTTGGTTACAGTCTTTCAAGCAAGGAAAAATTTTCACACCCCACCACGACGCTACAGGATCACTTGTCGACCTGCTCGTGTGGGTCTCATCATAACCCACCCTGATCGCACAACAGGGGTCCTCTCCGATCACGACGGAGGCATATAACAAACACTCGACTTTCACCAACATCTCCAAGGCATTTCGGCACTTCTCATTCAGGGCATCTCACTATGCGACTCAAATTCTTGGGCTTTATCTTCTCTCCGCTTTTCTCAAATAGCTATTTTCGTTTCATGATATTCTGCAAACCACTTTGGTTCAAGGCACTATCTTCTCTTCCTAGACTTGTCCTTTTCAATACTACTTGTGTGCCAATTCTCTCATATCCGGGACTTCGTCATCCATTTTAATAGCTCTATGATCGAGAGTAACCTCAGGCTCGCATTTTCTTAGCCAAAAGCACTAACCAACTACCAAATAAATTCCGGTCCCATTATACTCCTTTCGCCAACTTGATCCTCTGTTGACGTCTGTTATGGCGCACGCCACATTGAGTGGAACTACCTTTCTCGTTCCACAGTTGTAATTCTTAATTCAGGTAGTCATCAAACTACTGCTTACGGATTCTTTTGGTCACAACTTAATTTGCACCCATTCCATTATACTAGGAGTGCTTCAAGTTCAATCCCCATCATCACCAATCCACCTGGTGTCGCTTGGGGCAAAACGTTCATTTCATTTTCTTTAAACGATCCGCTTCTCATCACTAAGAATTTCTCCACTTAAATGTCCAAACACCATAAACGACCGACAGCTCAAAATCAGGTACTTAGAATCTATATAGAGTATTCTTCTTGGTCGTTATTCATACTGAATCACCATTCTTATATCGGGTTGAGCCTTCATTCATCGTCGGCGCTTTAATCACCAAACTCAAGTTCTATTCGCGTCCAACATCCCATAATCGTCGTTTGCCTACTTACAAATCACGTATTTTATGGGCTCTTGTAATACCAACGTCCATATACAATGGGCGACCATCATTTCTAAGATTAAATACTTAAACTTCAAGTTAATGTAACACTTCCCTTGTCGCCACTCATAACAAGTCAAAATCATGTAATTTCATCGGCCCATAATCCAGTGTTACCATTTGCCTCATTATGAGTCTCATCCAATCATCTGAAACTCTTAGTAAAGATCCCATCTAGACCATCAAAGTCTGACACAATTCAAGCCTATGATCTCTCGACATCGAGCCTTCGCAATTTCGTATTCACAATATATTTCTCATGACTATCCATCAGAATTCCCGATTCAAGCCTATCGGTATGTTGTCGTCACGAGTCCTTATGCCCTTTCGCTTTCATGTCAATCCTTACACCTCAGGTTTTTCCAAACCTGTCAAAAGCCATCATGACTCGAGGTCACTTGTAGGTGTTCAATCCGTGTACTCCACTTCTGGTCATTATTTAATTCACCTCAAGTCATCCTTGGAGAATTCGACCAGCTCTACGCCCCATTATTCCTCATTTCCTCTTTCTCAGGAGTTTCTCTATACCCATTGAGGTTGCTATTAGAATTCTTGACCTAAATCATCAATGCGCCATGCTAATCAAGACTTAGGATTCGTTATCGTCAATTGCTATAATTCCATATCACAAACGTTCCAGCGGCTATCCATCAAGTTCTCACAATTCAAGCCTATACTTTTATCTTTCAAATTTATCGTACAACCTATCTCTCTATCACCAAGTCACCTCCTCAAGTTGGGTATTGACGATCCAAGATCACTATCATGCAATTCCACCAGTCCTTCATTAATACATGAATTTATAAGCCTCATGCATAACCGTCCATCTGAATCCATACCTAAGGTTTCTTAGCCTTCGCTATTTCCTTATGAACCTTAATCATACTTTTTGCTCCGGCCATCAGCCAACTCTGGCAACTAAGGCCATCGAACATGATTTCGGGTTTAAGCCTATGGAATCCACAGATACCTGTCTTTTCATGATCACATCGCCTTCACCAATCCAATTCATCGACAGGCTCTCTTTGCAACAAAATCCTGTCAATTTGATCTAAATCAAAGTCGTCCAGAGGTTGTGATTCGCTAACCAGCCATTCTAATAATGACATCAAAATCATACATGGGCAACACCACTAAATCTATCAATTTCTCTCTACAACCACATACCAACTCGCATGTGAAACAACCAACAAGGTAATCACAATACCTTTCAATGGGGTCACCACATCCAATAACGCTTCTAAAGGTTTCACATTAACACTAGCCAACTTCACAATTTGTTCAGATATAAACGAATGCAATGCTCTAGTCACACTTGGGTAAGAACCTCTAGCAGGCCTCCTTCCACACTTACGACAGGCTATATTGGGAGAATAGCTTTGTTTCCTTAAATTTCCTCAAACATGAGGACAAACCTCCGATTATCAATCTACATCGGTCTCTTCCCAAAATTCTACTATCTCGGTCAGGCACAAACCCGATCCAAATACGGCGGCCCCTTCCATCATGTCTCTTTCTATCTCTTGTGCCCTCTCATAGATCGTACCATAATCCCTTAATCCAGTCGGGATCAACTGACTACAGAGTTCTGGCTTCAGCCATCCCGGAACCTCCTAACCTTATCTCAGGGATTTTCTATCATCCCTTGGGCAAATTTTGACAACCCTGCAAGTTTGACTTCATACTGTTCCATGGTCATCTAACCTCGCTGAAGTCGCAGGAACTTTTCCATTTTCCATTTTTGGGCAACCCATGAGAAATACTTCCTATTGAACGCCTCATAGAAGGCCATCCAATTATATATTACTCCTTTAATGAATACACTCCCTTGAGTAGCTTTTCGCCAACCACTGGCTGTACCCTACAGCTAGTACATTAGCAATGATACTTTATCTTCCTTTACGCATCCCAATAAGGCAAAAAACCCTTTTTCCTAATTCCTCAATCCATTGGGACGCCTCCTTAGGTCATCCACCTCTATTGAACTTTGGCGGTTTTAGTTTCGGAAATTGCTCGACTACCTGATGCATCTGTCGAGCTCCATTTCCACCTCCCACATTCACATTCATTATAGCCACTACTGCCTCAGCGGCTTGGGAAATCTCGGCAGCTCTTTCTCGAGTCTGCCTGCCCATCAAATATCCAATTTCCTCTAGGGCTCTCATAACTCCTTCCATTCGAGGATTCCTCGTAGCCCTTTAACCTTCAGCAGTTCGGGCAACTCTTGGGCCCTCGGCAGCTCTAGTTTATACATCAAATACTTCAATACCTCTTCCTCTTCCACCTCTACCGCTCACGCTTCTAAAACTTTCTCACAACACCTGCTATAATTCCATCATGGAACTAGACTCAATCCCATACGAAAGCTTACAAATCCAAGTAGCAGGTCAAATAGCTATATATCAATAGCAACACAGACTCACTAGTACCGTCATTTCACTTAACCACCTGTGCCAAACAATATCATGCAAAAGCATCTCTTAACCAAATCAAAGCTTATAATCTCTCTGTCCATCTACCCTAATATCCATCGTCCTTATCACTCCAAGTCTCAAATCCTCATTGGATCGAGCTGACCTTGCTCTGATACCACTCAATCTAGGATGTCACGCCCCGAACCCCACGAGCCACGCGACATCCCTGTTATACCTGTACGGTCGAATGGTTGACTACTACGACGGCCCAGGAAACTCGTCGTAACCAAACAACCTCAGAGTTTTTGTAACAACGGAAGCGAGCTCCTTCAATCCCATACATCGAATAAGGGTAGAGAGAGAGAAATCGATCAATGCACCAAACCACACTTTATATATCACATGCCCTTCTCATACAACTTCCAGAATAACGTCATATACACAGTTCAAGGTTTTCGTCACCTCATTACAATCCATTGCTCGACCTTTACAACAAGAGGTTCTAGGTCGGCAAGGCTCTCAACTCCTATAGCGAGCAAACCACACAAATTTCTACCAAGGGCTTCTGCCTCCACCCCACTCGTCATTTCCGTCACACCATCTGGTCCAGGAAGAGCTAGTCTCTGGATCAATTTCCTTTTGAGTCCCCTGCCTTACTCGTATTACATTCACTGCTAGGGACGGGGTCTGAAAAATAAGGGTAATCACCTATGAGAACTAATCTCAGCAAGTTCACCCTAAATCCCTCTCAGGATACCAAATATCCCTAGACCCAACTCCAGTAAGCAATCACAAAGTAATCACAAACACGTGTACCCAAACAATATCACATGCAGAGGATAGCAGTCAATAGATTACTTGCCCTCATGGGCCAAGAATACAAATAAAATAGTCTCAATTTCAGATAGCAAGTTCAAATGCATGTGTATGCCATTTTTCAGTCTCAACTCTTGCCTCATTAATCCTTAGGACCCGCGTAATGAAACCGCCTCAGGTCCGTACTCAACCCGCGTAATAATACCGCCTCAGGTTGGTACCCGTGCCTCAGCCCGCGTAATAGTACCGCCTCAGACTGGCACCCGTGCCTCGACCCGCGTAATAGTACCGCCTCAGGTCGGCACCCTCATTTCTTCATCAATTACCCCGCGTAATGGTACCGCCTCAGGGTTTCATTTCTCACAACATTATCTGCCGTGCTATCATTATGAGACACCATTCTCATCAAGCAATTCCAATTGCGTTTGATAAATCAAACGGCATAATCAGGCAGATAATTCAAATGTAATGTCATCAAATGACTCATACACAATTCAAGCCAAGCAGTTCGAATATATAATCTCGACTCAATAAAGCATCTAAGCCGATCATTCTTGGCTAGCAAACGCAATTGCATCAGAGATTAGCTATCCTGTCCTTTCTCACTTTGAACCGTCAAATTGGGCCACGACTAA
>JAGVVM010019216.1:0-17173 GCA_019149425.1 Psidium friedrichsthalianum | reverse complement strand
CAAGCGTGTCAATGCTGCTCTCGTAAGATTTTTGTTACATTCCTTTTCTCCATATATAGGTTTTGTTGGTTTGGAATGTCACATCACAAGGGACTGTAGCTGTCTTTGAGTCCAGTGTATATCTGGTCAAGGTGAAGAGCATTCCCTAAATCCTGTACGGGCTGTTTCTGTAGTGATTGGTGGATCTCATCCTCGCTTCTCGAACTTCAGGTAGATTTTTCCACAATCGGTTTTTCATTGTCCTAGCTACAGGCCATTATTCACACATGAGCATCATCCCAATGATTTAACAATATCTGAGCTTCCATTTTTCCAAAATGGACTCTATGTTTGCAACTCTACTTTGGGGAGATCTGATGCCTGTTCTACGCATCATCCTTGCTGTTGATTCCGCCATGTGGTATTATTTCTTATCTTCTTCATTTTGACTATTGTAACTTTGCCGTAGGCTTTATGTATACAGTTACCATGCTTAAAATTTCGAGGCAGGTCATGGCATCAAACGAGCAGAGTAAGACATGATTATTGCGGTTAGTGATGCCCTGTTTTTCATTTTCCTTCTTTTTTTTTCGGGTATGAAAATGATATATCTCCGAGACACCCCTCTACATAAGAAGCTGCGTGAGAACCAACATGTGTCTTTTTTTATGGGTGCCAGGAGCCGAGGCTATAAAATTTGTATGTGCTTGTGTGGTAATTGGCCATTTGGCCTAATTTAATGAGCTGAGCTGAGAGTTTCTATCCCCTGCATGGAGAAATCTGGAAGTAAAAGCTAACTATTGTCGCATGTGCTCTTCGTAGGTTATCCTGAAGCAAGCTGGTTTAAGCTTCAGAGCAATGTGAATAAATATCTTATTTAGTTGTTTATGCTTTGGGTGGACACCAGAACACTCCCCTGATATAAAATTTATTACTGGCTTAGCCATCTGACTTAATATGTCAGTCACATATGCTTCCAAAAAATGTGAAACTACCAAAAAAAAAAAAAAAGGATTTCTGATTATCTTGTATGGTTGTAATTGATATTTCCACCTCTAGGCCATCTTTCTAAATGTGGTGGGTGGAGTGATGCTAACAGAGACGGCTGGTGATCTTGCTATAGCAGCAGCAATCGCAGCAGGTGCTTCTCTCTGTCATCGTTATTGGCATTGATTTCGCTTTCCTGTCACTAATCAATTTAATGAATTGATGCGTCGCCCATAACCTAACATCTTTTGTTTCCTTCCCTTTTGCATTTTCATGCGCTTACTTTAGCTTTCTTGAGTTTCCCATTCCCTCCGGTGTTGCTTTATTGGAGAGATTGGCCTCAGTGGCGAGCTTCGCGCGGTAAGATCGAGCTTCCAAATGTTTAGTACACACATTGCATTTCACTAAAACAACTGCAATTTCCCCCCTTTGCAATTTGCATTTTCCGTGTCATTAAGTTTGATGCCGTAATTTATAGGTTCCTAGAATGAAGAAGAGTGGTGAACACTGCGGCAAAGCTCAGATATAAAATGTGTATCGTCCCAAGGTCAGCTGAGATTGATGTCGCGGATTCAGCTTTGATGGATGGTCATAGTGGGGTGTCGAATCTGGAGGAAGTCATGAACACCGTTTTTCCCCATATAATGACCGAGGGGATATTGGTTCGCGATCAATCATTACATATTCAGAGGGAGGTGACAAGTACAGATCACATTGAGGTCTCCATACTCACATGGTCAGTATGGTCGAAAAGGTCCTGTCTGGTAAGAGCTTGACAGGGTGGTTTCAATATGCAGGTTGCACTTCCTTTTATATCAGAAGATTAGGCTGTGAAGTTAAAACCCTAAGTATCACTTTGATACCTTCGACGGCTTTTTGGCTGTAGTTTTTGTATTAACTCGGGTCATGTAAAATGATCAAGGACATTGTCCAAATGCCGTGTTTTGCAACGTAATATGTAATTTCCTGGAGTCTTTTGCTGCACATTCATGTCTAAGTCAAGAACAATCTGTTGGCAGCAACTTACCATTGATGGTGCCTAGACTTTAATCTTGTGAAATAATTGTAAAGAACTTTGCAATTTCCTTTCATGGAACCCGTCTGAGCCAACGTCACAACAATTACTTGCCATTAAGTATTCTCTTCACAAAAGAATTGCAACCAATCTGATGAGGACTCAAATTGACACTAAGGTATGTGGTAAAACATTATTCAGCGTCATCTGGAAGTTTGCAGATTGGACGAGCTACTGCAAATTGCTCCATATGTTGCGGGTCAAGGTAGCACAAGTAATTAAATTATTGAAATAGTTTGTATCATGAAAAGAATTGATTATGGGAAAAGAGGTAATTGTTAGGTTCCATTTGTTTCGCAGAAAATATTTTTGGAAAAATATTTTTCGGCATTTGGCATTCGCTTAGAAAAATAATCAACAAAAAAAATGTTTTAACCAAATCTTAATTTAGAAAAATGATTCCTCTTTAAAAAATCAGAATCATTTTCCAAATATGGCTAGATATAAGCCAATGGATGAATTGAACATAGAAAACTCTAGTATCATGCTATTTAACTTATATCTCATACAACCTCCCTCTTTTCCTTCAAGATTGTCGACAGATTGTTTGAAAAAAAAAAAGAGGTTGCCTTGTTCCATGAGTGGGTTATCGTTTCATTGGGAGTTATTTTTTCATCAACGGTTATTAGGCGCATGTCTTTTCAGAAGTTAGAGAAAATAACCAAACAAAAAAGAAATTATTTTTTAAAATTTTTATTTTCGAATTTTAAATTTTCTCTAATGAAACATGATTATGCAACTCGTCGTTTCCATTTCAATATTTTTTACTTTCAATTTTTCCTTCCCAAAATAATAAAAGCAAGTGTTTTCAATTATTTTCCTTCTAAGAGTTCGTTGGAGAAATACCAAAATTGCTAATAGGTATTCTCGCTTGGGACTTGTTATATTTTGGAGAATTTTTTCGAGCAAACCATTGCAACACTTGTTAGATATATGCCTTAAAGCAACCATGTAATAGTTACATTTTAGGGATTTCAGTTGTATTTCAAAATCATTATTCAATTAACGGCAAAGATGTGCTTATTCATTTGTCCAATTATTTTATATATATAAATAAATTCTATTAAATCTGTTGTGACTAGATCTATTCTTGAAACGTTGAAATATGTGTGACAAGTTTCACAATTAGATTGAATTTTAAATTGTTCTCGATCGATGGATTATTAAATGGATATCAAAGATCATATTAAGACCGTTGTATTCTTAACTTCATCATTAAGTACTGGATACTTAAGGGAATAATGATTCATAAGTCATTGGGTATTATAATGCCCGAGTCCAGACAAGTTCACTAAACGTGATACGCATTAAACATTAGTAACATGGAAACTTCTAGCGTGGTCAATGTCTAATTGTTCATACTTTACTCTTATGCAAATAATCCTTACACCTAAGACACAGTGTTGACTTGTCTGTTGGATGGTTATGGTTCACAAGTGCGCATATTGACGTTCGTTGATCCGTTTCTGTACTTAATGGGTGTAGTTCATGCACATACGACGTCACACGGTACGTAAAATGAAATCTATCTCCTTGTTACATGCAAGATATAATTTCCATGCGATCTAATTATAACAATACATTGAAATCCTTGGCAAGGTTGTAACCGAGAATGAAATGTTCATGTCTCGTATAAATGCATGTTGATTAGATTTGTGCGTATGATCAAATTGGTGGTTTGACAAATATGTCATGGTCTTTGTTCAATCAGAGATAGTAAGACATAGAGATTTAATTACATTGTAACTAGAGCCAATGGATTCATTATGTTCTTAAAGCATTCACATTGTTTAGGTAACTATGACATATTACAAGATGTCACTCATGACTTGTAGGACCTAGTGGTTAGTTGAGATAATCAATCTGTTAGAAATACTAATGTGTTAATGCATGTCTTACTATCAATTCAATGATGAATTTAAGGATGTCACGCACCTTAATCAATAAATGGTGATGTTAAATGTGAAAGATAATAATGTAGATATGTTTGTAATCATGACTATCAAATTAATCGGACTAAAATTAAATTAAATGATATTTATTTTTTGGGTCATAAATGTACGTGCATATTAATGCCCACATTTCCCGAAATGGACATATGTTGATGTGCTCATTGCACGCGTGAGATTGCACACCTGCTGATTTTTTTTTTTTTGGGTTTATATTTATGAATGTGTATGATATAGGGCTTTTTTCCAATTTAGGTTTTTTTAAAAAAATTATTTACTAAATTAGGGTAAAAAAACTTATTTACAAGAATGAGGTCCGTGCGGGCATTATCACTACCCCCCGGGCCCGTGAGGCAGCTGGGCCAAGCCCGTGAGGTAGCCTAGAGGCCCGTGCGACAATCAGGCTCGTGCGGGCCTAGAGCCTGATCTTACCATTTCTTTTTTTTTAATTTTTTATGAGTTTTAATTATATTTGTAATATTTATACTTATATAAATTTTTATTAAAATTTTATTATTTGAAGCTTATTTTTATAATATAATTATAAATACTACAATTTAAAAATTCATTAAGATATATGTAATTATTTATTTACTATGTAAAAAATTAATAAAAAAATATTGAGGGGTCGATGCAGCAACAATTTTTTAATTTCATTTTTTGTACTTTTATATATTTATTTTTATATTCATAAAATTTGATATATTATATAGTAATTTTTAAGTTATTTTTAGAACATAATTATCAATAATTAATTGAAAATTTTATTAAGATTATATATATATATATAATTTGTTTACTATGTAAATAATTAATAAAATATACTAACGAGACTGGTTGTGGCAGCTTCTTTTTTTTGTGCATTTCATATTTTTTTACCTATTTTTAATAATTTTAATATATAACTTTGCACATAATGTTTTTACTTTTGAAGTTTATTTTTTGATACATAATTTCAATAATTAATTAAAATTTATTAAGATATATGTAATTAATTTATCGTTACTATGTAAATAATTAATAAAAAATATTAATGAGGCTGGTTTGCAGCAGCTGAGTTTTTAATTTCGTATTTTTTATGTGTTATCTTAATAAAATTTTTTATCAATTAGTGATAATTAGTTATTAAAAAATAAGCTTCAAAAATAAAAAAATTATTTTACAAAATTATATAAATATAATTGTTATTAATATAAAATAAATATATAAAAGTTACAAAAATGAAATTAAAAATACTGCTGGACTTTCGGATCCCTCAATATTTTTTTTATAATTTTTTACATAGTAAATAAACTAAGTAAATATCTCTAATAGATTTTAAATTTATTATTGAGAATTTATATTATAAAAATAAACTCAAAGTAATAAAATTTTATTTAAAATTTATATAAATATAAATATTATAAATATAATTAAAATCATATAAAAAAATAAAAAGACAATGGTAGATTAGGCTCGTTCAGGCCTAGAGGCCGCACAGGCCTGACTACCCGCAGGGCCTCTAGGCCACCTCACGAGCCTAGCCCATGCAACCAGCGAGGCAGCCAGGCCCACGCACGAGGCCTGCGGACACTTTGATGCCGCACTGAGCCTGTGCGGCATTCAAGTGCGCACGGACCCCATTCTTGTAAATAACTTTTTTTAAAATGCCGCACAGGACCCGTGTACTATTTTCAAAGTGACGCACGGATCCCATTCTTGTAAATAAATTTTTTTTTACCTTAATTGGTAAATAATCTTTTTAAAAAACCTAAATTGAAAAAAAAACGTATGATATATGTATGTATGTAAAACTAAAAAAAGAATTAAAATTAAGAAAGCGTATGCACTTGGTCAGCAATAGTGTTGTTCGTGTGCAGGACGGCAGCCATAGGACACGGTTAGCAATAGTTGCTAGACCGTGTGGACTCGGCCAGCAACTATTGCTGGCCGTGGGCACACGCATGACCAGCGGTTACTGATCGTGCGCTGTGGCACAAAGTGCATGATTAGTAACCCTTTTTTTTTTTTTGAGGTCAAGCACGATCAGTAACGTTACTGATCGTCCATCGTCGTGCAACTCGCACAATTGGTTAATCTGAAAAAGGTGTGCAATTTTCGCAAGAGAGAATGCAATGGTTTTTTTTTTCCCTCTCATTGGTAACTGAGCGATGACCGAAAAAAAATAAAGAGCGCGGAGAATTATTTTCACAAGATTGTCAGCACGATCAGTATTGATGGTTATTTGCATCGTCTTTCTACGGTTCATCATATGATTGTGGTATGTCTAAACTAGAGGCCCGATATTTAGGAGACCGAATTGAAGAACATTTGAACCAACTCATTTCAAGCACGCTACAAGAGGTAATTATATAATCCTTTTTCATTTGATATGATTTTGATTGAAACGCACAAATAATGCCATTGAAGATACGCGTATGAGTTTTTATTTCAGCTGCGTTTATATGTTTTATTTGCCTGTACATGTTATGCGTTTTCCAATAACATTATGAGGCAATAATTCTTTAAAGACAGTGTATTCACATCTCAAAATTTGATTTCATTTTGCACAATTAATTATTTTCCAACATTTATTGACTGATGTAGGACACCTAAACGTCCTTTTCGTGGTTCGTCCTTGCGCTTTCCTAATTTCGCCTCGAAAACCCTGGTTTAGCTTCTTCTTCTTTTTCCTGAGATATTTATTGACTGATATAAGACATCTGTTTTCCCATTGCCAAATTATGGCCCGACATGCTATTCTCTCGTACGACGACTTTATAAAAAAAAAAAAAAAAGTGACCGGGCATCATTGGAATGAGGGACGTTGTTCTGCTTTTTATTCATCCACCCAAGCGCGAGTCAGGTCTCCTCCATTGTTGCATAGCACAACATCTTGGCAAGCCCATGCATACGTTGTTCTTCTCCGCTGTCGTACGTCGCACGTTGTGTAAGTCCCAATGCCATTGAAAAATGCCAATCAGCTCTAATCTATTATACGGATACCAATTCAATCCTAATATCTTCCACCTCTGCCACCGAGCAAAAAACATTTACGCGAAATTCCTTTGTAGTCCTTTTAAAAAATTTATGGCGTCTATGTAAGAGATTTTCTACCGAACAATAGCCTGATTTCATTGAGAATTGCTTATATAACAGCATTTGAATGACTATAAAAATAATATTCTTTTTTGGACCATAATACATATAAATTAATTAAAAATGATATGGGCCCACTCTTTTAAGAATTTATGATTCAAAAATAATCCAAAGACTGTTATGCTAACAAAGCCCGTTTGGTATTTTGCACAAAAATTTAGAACTTAATTGACAAAATTAAAAAAAATTATGGCCTGAATTGGCATCCATACCATAGATTTCGACTGATGGACAATTTTCCTGCAAAAAAAAAAAGCATTTTTTAGTGTTTGTTTCTTCCGGTGATGATCGGACCTACGGAATCCGTTGAGCACTTAAAACAATCATAATTCAGCATCAAGCGCAATATTCCTCTATCCTATTGGATATTTCTACATGCACCTAATAATTATACTATTTTTGCATAGACTGGTATGCTCATCACAGTTTCCCAACCCTAATTGATCTGGTTTATGGTTTGTCGACAAATTACGCAAGCATTTTACCTTTCCCGCTACAATAATTTGATCAGCATGAACGATAACTTCTATGTACATTTGCCATGTCAACAACATTACGAGGTTTCGTCAACATTAAGTATTAAAACAATATTGTGACCACGTTCGTACAAATTGATTTACAGCGTTATAAATGTATTGTCCCGATGAGGTGGCAAAAATAGCGTAAAATTATACATTTGTAAGGTAGTGCCATCAAAATTTTTTACATACTTACAGTTTTCCTTTCACAATTCTCGTCTTCAATTGGAAAGAAGCATTTTAGGGTTAGCTAGAAGAACTAATTGATCGAACTAGGTGTATTACACATCGGAACATACCTTATTCCACAGATTAAATGTCTGATTGTCATCTTGAGAGGGAATTCGTCTCCTGTTCGTTTTCGTTAGGGATAGAAGAGAACTTTTTCTTGCTTCAAAAGATAAAGAAAGATGACTCCACGTTTGAAACACAAGTGGCATTTTTTTTTTTTTGGTGATAGCTCAAGTGGCGTTACTGTGCAGGTTATGGGCTGGCTTATTCTAACATGGGCGGCCCACCCATGAGACCCATCAATACGATTTGAAGTTAGAATTATTGGGAGATCAAACAAGAATCCTAATAATATATCAAATTAGTGTAGCGGAATAAAACAATCTCCCGTCTTGTGCAAACCTAATAGGAATACGATATAATAGAGCAATATATCTGGCAAAATAACAAGCAGCCACGAACACAAAGAATTTGTGGAAAATCTCCCGATGTGAGGAAGATAAAAAACCACGGGACCGAAGTCCACCCAAAAACTTCACTATCAACGAATTGGGCAGTCAATGTTCTTCTCTAGTTAATACTAGAGGTAGATAGCAGCAGATACATCAAGAACACCATTCTTGGCAAGACACGTGAATCACAAGAGATCAAGGATAAATCTCACCAAAACGCAGGTTCGTTCTACCACGAAAAACCTGATTGAAAGAAGATCATATGAAAATCAAACTGATCAGATTCGAGAACAATGCGTTCGCGAGTAATCGGACCACGGATAGACCTCTGATGTCAGCTTGTGGAAAACCGGACAGCACCTCTTTCCAGATTTTATTCACTCTTCTCTCTTGCTATTACGTATAAGAAAGAAAAAGGACAAGTCTTTAATTTTTGCGGCCAAGTCATAAAGATAGTGAGAAACCCTATTTCTCCATCATATTATTATATGGCCTCAAGCTTAGAGGCTTGCAAATTCATTGGGCTTCCTCCACATGGGAGTGAACCAGCCACAAGAATCCAATTCGATATACTTCTCCCATACAAGGTTACCCCTTATCCTCTTCCAAGAATCATGCAGCGCAGGCATCACGAGAAAAATACATCGATTCCTCACTCTCACAAGCCATCCGGGACTCGTGGAAGACTCCCTTTTTTTACAATTCCCTATACAACACACGAAATTTAATTTCGACCTAAACAGAATTTTTTCGATCTATAAAACCGTGTGGAACCTGGAACCAGACAGGTTCCTACAGGTTCCGGTTCCAGGTTCTCGGTTCTACCCTGGAACCATGCTCAGCCCTAGGAGAAACGGGGTGGAAATGACCATCATTGACGAAATAATTTGAACTTCATTTATGTGTTTCTTTGCTTTTTGGGACAAAATATCTCGCAATAAATTGCATCAAAGTCCACGTTGAATTAGTTGAAACTCCCGAAGAATTTCTCTACTTAATAATAAATAACATGTCAATAGGGTTGGTGACTTTTGTTCCCTAAATTTAATTTAGATATTTCCTTTCTTCCTATGATGGAGATGTTCCATGGAAAATTCAATTACCATATTTCGGTAGTCGTCCTTTGGATTAATTGTCGGCATTGAAAGTGCTTTACTAACGTACCATTGCATTTAATATTATGTTTGACACGGCGGAGTGGAAGGGAATCAGTCAATTCCGGTATTTTTGTTTAGTGAAATGTGGAAATGAAATGGAATAGCGATTGTTCTGTTTAGTTGTTAGGAAATAATATCGTGGGAATGGCATTGAATGAGGATCTTTTAACGATCTTTGCATTGCATTCACATCAATGGTACTCTTGTTCAATATTTTTTTTTTACCCATTTTAACTATGAGCGAAAAAAACGCCTCCTCGTTTTACGTCCAATTGAGCAAAGTTGGGAATTCATATTTTTTTTCCAGGAAAAGTGTAAAAAGAAAAAGGTCCAAAAAGTCCTAAATATTTTGCATTGATGTTAATTAAGTTCTAAACATTTTAATTGTGCCAATTTAGTGCTAAATCTTTTGCATTTGTGGCAATTGAGTTCAATCAAGTTTAGGACTTTTGGACACTTTTTCCATTTTTCCCGACACATTTCCCCATTTCTCCCTAGTTTACTGATCAAATGCAATTTGTTATCTACATATAATTTAGTTAGTACATAACAAAACAGGAATTCCAAAAAGTTAATTCCCTAGTGTATTGTAATAATGGTACGTATAAGAAAAGCTGGGTATTGACATATATTTTGGTACTGAAGCTTTGATACGTTTGCAGAAGAAGACCTAACTGCAAGTCTTGGTTTTCTTGTGTTGTAGCAATGTCTCGGTCAATTAGGAGCTCCGCGTGGGGTCGTGCATTTGGAGAGCTCTTGTCATCTCTATTTCAAACCTAATAATTCCCCTACCTTCGATGTAGAACTACCCGAGAACACACAAGGGGAGAGAGAGGGGGGGGGGGGCCTTGAAAATAACATTGATAAGGGACGCGAGGGAATAGTGTGAGAGAGGGAGCGGAAGAGTAGGCATGACGGAGGGGCTTGACAATAACATTGATATTATCCTATCATTAAATACTTAAAAAATAACATTTCTATTTTTCATTTACCTCTCGACTTCGTATTGACTTATCGAAAATCACATTAATTTTATCTTGACTTGGCATTGACTTATGTATTTTAATTGACTTGCCTTAGACTTGTATATTAATTCAAGAATTATTACTTTGTGTCATGTTCTCTAATACGAAATTTTGGAAAACTTATGAAATAATTAAAGAACGCGTTCCTCGAGAAATTACTAGATTGCTTTTTTCAAGAAGCTTTAAGATTCCTTCTTGATGAAGAAATGTTTTAGCTTCCTTTAGAAGTTTCTAGATGTCTTAAGGAACAAGTCAAGAGATATTCTTTTATTTTTTTAATTATTTTTAATGTAGGAAATTTCGGGATATCACATAAACTCTATTATCCTAAATTTCATACAGGTCTTAATGGATGCAATTTGCAAATACGATATCTTAAACTTTATTATAGCCATTTCAGCCCCCGAAATTCATATATAGGTGGTCCAATTTTATACCAAATACTTGGACAAAGCGCTCTATGGGGTTTTTTTTCTTTTTTTGGGAACATGAATCCCTTTTCAATTCAAATTAACCAAAACCCTATTAAATTACTCTCTCGTTCAACTAGTTCTTAGAAACAAGGACAAAATAGTAACACCTCCAATAAGTAAGTTTGAGTTTGCACTTAATGCAATACTGAAATAAAAATTGATTTTGGGTGCACCAAAAAAAACACGAAAATTAGAAAATTTAAATTTAAAATTGAAATTGTACCAGCTGAACACGATAGACCGTTTGGTCAAGAGGAGGATACATGCATGAGGATCAGCTCCATGAATGCTGATATCACAAGTGGGTCAATATGTGTTACCCCTCACGCACGCCATAACTTATTCTAAGAAAGCAACTTCCTACACATATCAATTGATGTAATTGCTTGGGTACGAACGAGTGCACTCGATGGAAACGGAGTGGAAACGGCCATCATGGACGAAATAATTTGGATTTCTTTTATGTGGATCTTTGCATTTTGGGAACAAAATATCTTCCAAAATAAATGCCATCGAAGTTCACGCCTGAATATTTGAAACTCTTGAATAACTTATTAACAGGACAACCATAAAAAATTCCTAAACATATTGAAATTATGTCAATTTAGTCCTAATTTTTCTTTTGCCAATTCAGTTATAAACTTTTGTATTTATATCAATTCAGTCCATCCGAATAATTTTGACTAGAAATTGCTGACGTGAATGTCAGTCGTCCTACGTGATACGATCAGTGTTAATGTGGAAAAATTTTAATAATATTTTGAATTATGATATAATTTTATTCCTTTTTTTCTCTTTTCTTCATTTCTTGCTTTTTCCCTAGCTTAGTGCCAGGACACCCTTGCCAGCATAGAGTGATGGCGTCATGCCCTTCACTCAGGGCAGGCGAGGACTACGGCGCCCTCGCTTGGCCAAATTTGGCAAAGGCGTCACGGCGAGGGTCGGTCGGCCCTAAGTACAAGGAAAATCATTGGAAGTGAATGTACTTGACCAACGTACCATTGTATTTAATGTTGCTTTTTATACGGCGGGGTGGAAGGGAACGGGGAATGGCATGGCATGACGATTTCAGTATTTTTGTTTGGTAAAATGGGGAAATGAAATCGTATAGGGATTCTTGTGCTTGGATGTTAGGAAAAAAAATGCTGTCGGAAGTGGGACGGCGTTGAATGAGGATATTTTAACAATTTTTTGCATTGTATTCACATCAGAAGAAAAAAAAAAGTTGAATCCCTTAAAAAAAAAAAAGGGCCAAAATTACTATTCTTTTCTCGCCTGTGACCAGCGATGGCGTCAGGGCCAACCGGCGAGGGTGTACGAAAAGCTGTCTGTTGACATGTAATTTGGCACTTAAACTTTGATATGTTTGCAGAGGAAAACCTAGCTGCAAGTCTTGGTCTTGTTGTGGTGTAGCCATGTCTCAGTCAATTACAAGCACCGCCTGGGGTTGTACGCGTGAAGAGCTCACCATATAAATATAAGGCATGCATGCATACCTTCCTCACACTTCTCTCTCTTGGACAATCTCCACTGATCCATGACAATGGAAAGATCCATCACAGCTTTCTCCTTTGCGTTGCTTGCTTCTCTAGCTTTAGCACTAGTCCTTGTGGTTCAAGGCCAACAAATTCCAGGTCTCTCTCTCTATCTCTCTCTTCCGCGCTTCGTACAATGTGTTGCCTATGCCGTTTGCCTATGTACTTAAAAATATCTCTGTGAAACGATGATGGTTTGATATGCCGTGAAAGATCCTGAAGATGTTGCATGTCTTGATTGGTTGTCTTGCTCTAGGAGTTATCACTCGCGGGCAACAAAATCCATGTTCTCTCTCTATCATGCGTGCGCGCATGGAAATGATGATTGAACATGAAAAGTCGAGACATTAGCTAAATGGGATTCTAGAAAAGGGCACATTGATGATTCAGTGTCTACTTTTCTTTCCGTTGGTAATCGATCTTTCAAGCAAATGACAAATGCTAGTCATACTCAATTTTGCTTTGAAAAGCGAGCACTGAGTATTTAGGAAGAACTTCGTTATGACTTATAATTATCAATCCAATTCTTATGCATGTAATTTTGATTGATGAAATTTCTATCTAGTTGATATAGTGGTGATAATATTAGAAAAAAAGTGTAAGGGACATTGTAAAGAATCAAGAAATTTATGACACTGATCATGCATAGTGAAAAGGAAGTGACAATCTCTGATTTGACTTCTATCTAGGTTTCATAAGCATCGATTGCGGGGCACCTAATGATTACCATGATGATGATCTCAACATCTCCTACAAGGCTGACACGGGGTTTGTAGATTCCGGAATAACCATGCAAGTGTCTACCCAGGTCATCTACCAAAACAACGAACAACAATCAAAGAATCTCAGGGCTTTCCCTAATGGAACAAGGAATTGTTACACATTAATGCCAGATGAAGGAAAGGGCAACACATATTTGGTCAGGGCTTCATTTTGGTATGGGAATTATGATGACAAGAATCAAACCCCCGCATTTGACCTCCATATTGATGGTAATTATTGGAACACGGTGAACTCTTCAGATTATATATCCAAAGAGATCATTTACACTCCTCCAACCGATTATATACAAGTTTGCTTGGTGAATACCGGCTTGGGAGTTCCATTCATATCAACTCTTGAGTTGCGGTTGCTGAATAACTCAATTTACCAAATCAATTCCGGTGCACTTGTAAGAAAGTGGAGATATAATTTAGGGAGCGCAGACACATATAGGTGATTTTCTTTGTATTTCCCATGATATTCAGATGTTGACCACATTCATCTGTCTGTGAATGACGTGTTAGTGTATTCACATTTTACTAAACATGTGTTTTCTCATTATGTAACTGCACGAACAGTAAAAAACGTGCTGCTATCCCAAACCAATTTGTGTCAGTTAATTCATCATCTTGCACTTACATCATGATTATTTGACTGGTGTCGGCATTAATAGGCATCCACAAGATGTATATGATCGCATCTGGAACGATAAGACTTATGGTGAAGGTTGGTCGTCAGTCAGCAACACGACGGCCATCGTGACAAGTACAAGCAATGATGCCTACAAAGTTCCGCCTGAAGTTTTGATGACCGCCACACAAGCAAGAAATGTCACCGATCCTTTGAGTCTGTTCTGGACTTCGGACGACTCCACTACTGTCTGGTATATATACTTTCATTTTGTGGAACTGCAACTGCAAAAGAGCCTATTCAGAGAATTCGCAGTATATGTACAAGATGAATTCATGGAAACTGTCAAGCTCGATAACCTAAAGCCAGTGACCATAGCCTCATTGCCCATAAGTGGACGTGATTTGAAGTTCACTGTTAATGCGACGGCCAACTCTAATCTGCCACCTCTCCTCAACGCCGTCGAGGTTTTCTCCGTGGCTCAGCTTCCAAATACAGCGACTTTTCTTGATGACTGTATGTATATGTCTATAATCTCACTTAAGTTTCTGCTTGAATATTGTTTGATTTCTTTATGATCGTAGCTCTTATGTGGTGGTTCAGTCAATGCCATGTATGACATCAAGAAATTATATGGGGTGATCAGAGCTAGCTGGCAGGGTGATCCATGTGTTCCTACACAGTACTCATGGAGCGGACTAAGTTGTAGCTATGATAGTTCTCCGAGAATTGTCTCATTGTAAGTCCACAAAAACATATTTTCTCTGACAACATGCTGCATTGGAAACCCACAAGTCTCGAAAGATGAGTTTTCTTGACAATAACTATAGTGCAGATTGGTAATACATCATGCCACGAGAGCAATGATTTCGAAAATTAAGTCTCTATATCAATTCCTTCCGTGTTAAAAGATTTAAGTGGAAGGATTTTACTCTAATCGTGTTAGCTGCTGATGCGCAGGAACTTGATCTCTAGTGGACTGAATGGACTGATAGCTACATCGATCTCCAATTTGACAGCATTGTATCCCTGTATGTATTACTAGTTTTTTCTTCCATATTGATTACTTAGATTGCATAGAAAACTGAATGGACAACGCTATGCTGGAAAAAAGTGATAGGCTTCCTTATCATTAGCATGATGATCAATATCTACCTTATCCCGTTTTATGCATTTCAATAAGTAATTGCATATGAAGTTTCTCACTACTTTTCTGCCTAAATTTCAGGGATTTATCCGATAATACATTATCTGGGCCTGTGCCAGACTTTTTAGCACAAATGCCGAGCTTGAAAGTTTTGTGAGTTACTCTTTATAGAAACATCATTTGTGGTTATCTAGCCCGAGTGAATGGCTATCAACTTCTAAATATGAAAACTTGCAGGAATTTAAGTGAAATAACTTGAATGGTTCTGTTCCTCGAACTCTCTTGAAGAAGAAGGAAGATGGATCGATGCTACTAAGGTTCCCTCATTGCCACACTATTGTAATGCTACAATTAATCACATATTATTATCTATACAATCTGTTTCCTCTTTCTGTACGTTGCTGATCAAACTGAAGAATGAAAAAGATAAAGGGATACTTGCTTTATTAGTTCTCCTTGATCAACTTATGTATGTAATGCATACACGATGTAATATCCATGAATTCATGTGCTATTCTGGCATTGACATTTACTATCAATGTTTTTTGACAGCTTAGATGGAAATCCAAATCTTTGCCAATTAGACAATTGTCAGACCAGCAATGACCATGAGCAGCCAAAGAAAAAGGGCACTTCTATTGCTCCAATCATTGCATCAGTTGCAGCCGTTCTGGTCTTGATTTTATTGGGAGCTCCTGCAGTATTGTGGATAATCAAAAGAAGACAAATCCAAAGTAACTCTCTTCCGTATTGCATGTGCAACAAAAATCAAAAGTCTTACGTAAGATTTTCTCAGTCAAGGTCGGGTTTTGAACCCCAAACTAGTTAACTGGTCCGATTGCTCGTGGCTCTTTCGACAGTTGGGCCCGGAAAAAGTGAACATGATACACCGACATGATCCCGCACTCACGCAAGCATGCTTTTATGCATCACTGTTTCATGTTAAAAGAAAACTATGCACAAGTCATATGTTAGTAGTTCATAACTGCATCGACGCATACCCACATCTCGTGTATGAAGGAATGAACACTTCATCATTTGGTTGAGGTAACTTCCTTCGCTCTTCTAGTTCATTTGTCACGACACGGTCTCTTCTTAGAGTAAGTCATCACATACTTCTTAAGAGTGTGC
Organism: Psidium friedrichsthalianum; assembly: GCA_019149425.1. Lineage (NCBI taxonomy): Eukaryota > Viridiplantae > Streptophyta > Magnoliopsida > Myrtales > Myrtaceae > Psidium > Psidium friedrichsthalianum. Next base: position 984 of record JAGVVM010019216.1, on the reverse strand, counting down.
ACGGTCCAGGCTAGTCCAATCCGGTATGGGACCGGGGATCGGACCGGTAGTCTCGGTTTTCAAATTTTTGGGACAGGGGACCAAATCAGGATCGGCGGTTCGGTCTCATTAGGATCGCTAACACTAGCTACTTATAGAAATCTCATCATTGATCTGAACTAACAACTTGCAATTTCAACCATCCAGCTAACAAACGTACACATAACCAGTGTACAACCATTACATAAGTACTTATAATCCTAAAATAATAATAAAAGACTAAATTAGAAAGAAAAACACTTAAAACAACTAAAAAAGGATTATGCTCCTACATTATTCTCCTCAAGTTGGAAAGAATCAAACTCAAAATGAGATTACAATTGTACTTCATTGAATCCAAGTGCGAACAAAATAATGGATTTGCATAATATATTCAAAATAAAACACAAATTGAGTCAAGATAAGACACAATCAGAGACTGCATATTGACAAACATGATTGGAGGCTACATCGCGAAGGCAAGACGCAAGCGTAGAGTGAGAGGAAAGGAGTGAGAGTCGAGTAAAAGATGGAAAAATTAAGTTAACTAGTTCTCCAAAAAATTTCTAATTTTACACACACACACACACACACACACACACACACACACACTAGGCAGTCCGGTCCGGTCCCAGCGGGGACTGGACTACCCCCCAGACTCTAGAATCAGTCATGATCAGCTTAACTCAATTGAGGTTTATTATTTCCTTTTTGTTTTTTTGCAGATGTTAATACTATTACTACAACTACCAACTCTACCAAAGGATCTTGTGAGACATTAAGGTTGTCAAAAAATAGACCTTTTACATCCACTGAGGTTACAACAATTACTGATAACTTTAGAACAGTAATTGGAGAGGGAGGATTTGGGAAAGTTTACTTCGGCAGACTTGATGATGGCACTCAAGTTGCGGTAAAAATGTTATCTCAATCATCAAAGCAAGGGTACAAGGAGTTTCAAGCAGA
>JAGVVM010019214.1:0-14665 GCA_019149425.1 Psidium friedrichsthalianum | reverse complement strand
GGTCAAGGTGGTTTTGAACTGGTTAACTCGTCCGATTGCTCATGGCACTTTCGACAGTTGGGCCCGGAAAAAGTGAACATGATACACCGACATGATCCCGCACTCACGCAAACATGCTTCTATGCATCACTGTTTCATGTTTAAAAAAATATGCACTAGTCATATGTTAGTAGTATCATAACTGCATCGACGCATACCCACATCTGGTGTATCGAAGGAATGAATACTTCGTCATTTGGTGAGGTAACTTCCATCGCTCTTCTAGTTCATTTGTCACAACACGGTCTCTTCTTAGAATAAGTCATCACATACTTCTTAAGAGTGTGCACAGTCCAGGCTGCCCCGGTTCCAATATGGGAACGGGGATCGGACCAGTAGTCTTGGTTCCTAAATTTTTGGGACAGGGGACTAGATCAGGATCGGCAATTCGGTCCCATTAGGACCACTAACACTAGCTGCTTCTAGAAATCTAACGATTTGATCTAAACTAACAACTTGCAATTTCAACTATCCAACCTAACAAACATACACATAACCATCGTAAAACTACAATATGAGTACTTATAATCCTAAAATTATGATGAATGACTAAATCAGAAAGAAAAACACTTAAAACAACTAAAACTTGATTATGTTCCTATATCATTCTCCCCAAGTTAGAAAGAATCAAACTCAAAATGGGATTACAATTGTACTTCACTGAATCCAAGTACGAACAAAATAATGGATTTGCAAAATATATTTAAGACAAAACACAAATTGAATCAAGATAAGACACAATCAGAGACTGCATATTGACAAACACGATTGGAAGCTACATCGTGAAGGCGAGATGCAAGCGTCAAAGTGTGAAGAAAGGAGTGAGAGTCGAGTAAAAGATGGAAAAATTAAGTTAACTAGTTCTCCAAAAATTTCAAATTATATATAATATATATACTAGGCGGTCCGGTCCGATCCCATCCACCATGGAAGCGGGGACTGGACCGCCCCCTTGGACTCTAGAATCAGTCATGATCCGCGTAACTCAGTTGAGGTTATATTATTTCCTTTTTGTTTCTACAGATGCATCACTACAACTACCAACTCTACCAGAGGATCTTGTGAGACATTAAGGTCGTCAAAAAATAGACCTTTTACATCCACTGAGGTTACAAGAATTACTGATAACTTTACAACAGTAATTGGAGAGGGAGGATTTGGGAAAGTTTACTTCGGTAGACTTGACGATGGCACTCAAGTCGCAGTAAAAATATTATCTCAATCATCAAAGCAAGGGTACAAGGAGTTTCACACAGAGGTTTGGAACATTAGTGCGACTAGAATCAATGTGTCAAGTTTTCGATTGTTTGTGTGTTCTACTCATAACAAGCTCTGATGACTTGATGTGCAGGCACAACTCCTAATGGTCGTTCATCATAAAAATCTGGTTTCACTTATTGGATATTGCGAAGAAATTGAAACCATGGCATTGATATATGAATTCATGTCCAACGGAAATGTTAGGCAACATTTGTCAGGTCCGTCTAATATTTTCTTTTACATCTTTCATGTTTGGAATACTCTCTCATTTCTCTACTTTTGAGCAGCACACAACCCTAATGTTTTGAGTTGGAGCCAGAGACTGCTAATTGCAATCGATGCAGCTCAAGGTACATAGAGTGGATTGATGAAATCTTTGCTACAGATCCACAAGTTGAGGTACACAATACATTTCTTTAAGTGTTTTTTTGTTGGTGGTGCAGGGTTGGAGTACCTGCATAATGGCTGCAAACCTTCCACTGTTCATAGAGATTTTAAGACGCCCAATATTTTACTAAATGAAAACATGCAAGCGAAGATTGCTGATTTTGGATTATCCAAGGCATTTGTAACAGAGCATGATTCTCATATTTCGACTCGTCCTGCAGGAACGCTTGGTTATCTCGATCCGGAGTAAGTGACTCAAAATATGATCGTTGAATACAAAAACTATTCTACTTAGGAAGCCGAATAACTGTACTAATTTAGACTAGCATGAGAGGCCGTACATCTAAACATACATGTTTATGTTGGATTCACATATGTAAGTACGTTTGTGTAAAGGCGGTTTCAGCTATTATTGTACTAATCAAAGCAACAATTCCTTTTGAACCCTCAGGTTTCATACATCTGGAAACTTGAACAAGAAGAGTGATGTGTACAGCTTCGGCATAGTTTTATTCGAGTTAATCACGGGCCACCCGGCCTTTATAAGAAGTCCGGAGGGCAGCATGCACATACTTCACTGGGTAACTCCACTCATAGAAAGAGGGGACATCCAAAGCATTGTCGATCCGAGGTTAAATGGTCAATTCAACATCTGTTCTGCATGGAAAGCAGTGGAAATAGCCATGTCGTGTGTGCCGACGAGGGCGGTCCAAAGGCTGGATATAAACCATGTTCTGTCGGAACTAAAAGAATGCTTGACGGTAGAGATTGGCTCAGGAAGAAGCCAAAGAATGGGAAATAGTAAGAGAAGAAGTGAGTTTTTTGAGATGACCTCAATTGAGCATGATATTGCTCCGAACGCTCGTTAACTAAGTCGGTGATTATTGGGTCATACAGATTTGAAAAACTCTATACAAAGTTCTCTGGTCCTTTCACGAGAGGTCCTGGGTTCGAACCTCGCCGGGTGCCGGTGATTTAAGCGGAGGGTCGTGGCGGTGGGATGCTGCGCTAGTCCTCCCGGAGGATTAGTCGAGGTGCGCGATCCGTACGGACGCTGGCCCGGACACCTTCGATACCAAAAAAAAAAAAAAAAAAACTCTATACAAAGTTTGAGCTTGTGACTTTAAATTGTCATATTGTTATATGTTGGGATTGTTGCTTTTCTAGCTTACGAATTGTGCAGTCATTCAGATTTTGAAAGGTAGCCTTGCTCAGTTTCCCATGTGAACGCCTGCATAATCGAAGGGACTATTTCGGCTTTTGGGGGAACGTCCTTAGGAAAATGCACACACCTTTGGGTTAAAGGAATTTTTTTAAATGCAAATAGTATTTTTTTTTCAAAGCAAATAGTGTTTAGTAGAGTGCATTTTAAAAACACATTGGGAAGCAATTTTGACCTAAATGGCATTTGATAAAAAAAAACACATTTTGTAAAGGACTTTTGTTAATAAATACATATATATATATATATAAATCTCAAATTATTTGCCGATGAAACTCAGCCACCGACAGTTAACTGACGACTAGATCTAGCCTCCGACCAACCTCACCAGACCTTAGGGAAGGTGATCAAAGGTGGGGCGACCTCTCGTTGGCCGCTCGTCAGTGGTTGGCTAGTCACTGGTAGGTTGTTGAGGCCTTCACTGGTAAATTAGGATTTTCAACGACATTCTCGAAATTATGAAAGTTAAGTGAGGTCAAAGTTGGAAGAATAAAATGTCTATTTGCATTTCAAGAATACAACTTTCCAAAGTAGCTTTGGAATTGCCGTAGGCCAAACCATACGGCATTTGCATCTGCTCAAGGGATTTTAGATTTTTAAAATCCATTTGCAATGCTAAACCACACCAAACGAGGCATTATTTTTTTCATTCATTGTCATACTATTTGTAGTAATCTTTTGACAATCTTTGACAAGCACAACCACCTACGTCCGGGTTTCAATCGAACATCCATAGAACATCCATATCGATGAAACAGCTTGATCCGTTAAGCTACATGTTTCATCTTCTGTCAATCATGGGAGTATTAAATCGATACTCGAGAACTTTTTGATGCTGAAAGACTTCAACAATTGAAGAACTTTGTAGTTTTCTTTCATGGAACCAGTCTGAGTCGACGTCATAATATTTACTTGCTATAAGCATTCTCTTCACAGAAGAGTTGCAACCAATCTGATGAGGACTCAAATTGTCCCCCAAAAAAAAAATTGCGTGGAAAACTTTATTCAGCGTCATCCAGAAGTTTGCAGATTGAACGAACTACTGCAAATTTGCTCCATGTTTTGCAGGTCAACAGTAGCACAAGCAATAATAACAATAATCACACTAGTATTTAAATGTGATCTTCTACGTACATTAGAGACCCCCAAAGTATGTGTATCAAACTCACTGACACGAGGTAACGAAAACTACAAAAAAATCCTAAACTTATTGCAATTGTGTCAATTCAGTCATAAATATTTTTTTGGCCAATTGAGTTTTAAACATTTTGCATTTTTGTATGGCCCTACACCCTTGCACCCTGGGAGACATCTTTTTATGTAACCTTGGGTACGAGGTTTGTGTCTAGCCTTCTTTTTGTATCGCGCTGTGATTAGTCAATATTATTCTTACCTTACCGAAAAAAACTTTTTGCATTTTTGTTAATTCGGTCCATCCGCCTAATTTTGGCCGAAAATCGCTGACATAAACTCAATTGTCCTACGTGGCATGGCTGTTAGGACTGCCAACATTAATGTGGACAATTTTTAAAAATATTTCCCTATTTTTTCGAATTTTCACTTATTTTTTATTTCCTTTTTTTCTCTCTTACTATGGCCAACCAGGGTTGCCGGGCCCTCACCCAGTTCTAGGCACTGTCGCTAGCAAGGCCATCGCAATCACGAGTGAGTCCAGCCTCATGCAGATCTTAATTAGCAAGGCTGTCTCATCGGCCCTCACCTCTAGCTGGGCACCGAGGCCCGGCATCTAGCTAGAGGAAGAAGGGAAGAGAAAAAAAAATCAAAAATAAAAATTATTAAAATATTAAATAATTTTTTCCCATATCAATCTCGACCATCCTATGTGGCATGGCTGTGTCAGTCATGTCAACACCGATCCTGCCATGTTGGACGACTGGTGTCCACGCTAGCGATTTCCTATCAAAATTTGTATGATGGGCTCAATTAATACAATTTAAAAGTTTAGAACTCATTTGACAAAAATACAATAAATTTATGAGTTTTTGGTTAATTTTCTCCCTACACACTAGCATCGGATTTGTAGACTCCGGACAGGTCATGCCAGACCCTAGTAACTTCATCAACAATAACATGCAACAACTGAAGAACTTGAGAAGCTTTCACAATGGTACAAGGAATTGCTACAAACTTCAACCAAGAGCAAGGCAAGAACAAAAAATACTTGATTAGGGCAACCTCTTTCCATGGGAATTATGATAATCAAGGAACGCCCCACCCCCGCGTCCGATATGAACGTGGGCGCAAACTATTGGGCCACAGTGGACTCTCTGAACCACACGTGGAGCCAAATGGTTTATGTTGCCCCCAAGAGGTTACAAACCTATTGATGGTGCCCAGACTATAATCTTGTGGAATAATTGTAAAGAACTTTGCAATTCCCTTTCATGGAACCGGTCTGAGTCAACGTCACAATGGTTACTTGCCATTAAGTATTCTATTCACAAAAGAGTTGCAACCAATCTGATAAGGACTCAAATTGACACTAATGTACGTAGAAAACATTACTTCTTTTTTTTTTAGTTTTCGATCTTTATAAATGCATGAAAGACTATACTATATGCAATGCATGAAATTATTCTAAGATGCAATGACATGAATTAATTGCAAGTCTAAAATGCAACCTATATGGCATGGCAAAAAAAAAAAAGTAATGACGTGCATGGATGACATGGCATGGATGACATAGCAAATATGACATGGTAAGGATAACATGGCACAAATGACGTAGCAATAGTGATATGGCAAGTATGATGTGGCAATGATGACGAAGCATAGATGACATGGCAAGTATGATTTTTTTTTATTTTTGGATGAATTTATTTCCTAAAATAGAACTATGTCAAAACAATATTTATCTTGCATATTTTAGAGTTTAAATTGACCTAAACCCTAATATATTAAAGATGGATTATTTTAGACATGAGATTCTATTAAAACATGCAATTTCTATCCTAAAATGCAATCTAACCTAAATATTTTACAAAAAGTAAGATATGCAATTATCTACATGATGCTATTTTTAAAAGATATGCAATGTTCAAATATGGAATATGAATGAATGCAAAAATTTTTTTGAATTTTTGGAGATTATATCATGCGACGGATATATTCAAAAAAAAATATAACAATCAGGCAATCCAAGTCAAAATAGGAAAGTAAATATGCCGATCAAGAAAGTGGATATATTAATCAAGTTTTGCAAACGTTTCGCGAATATTTGAATCCAATCTTTAATTCGTAATCTTACGATTAAAGATTGAACGCAAATCCTTGCCTAATCGAGTATTCCATCAATAATTCTAAAGATGGATTTTCCCGATTATATGACAAGTTACGGATTAGGAAAGAAAATTTTCCTAATCAGCCTGTATTTTGAAAAATATCCACTTTGATGTAATGCAAGATATGACGAGATATACAAGATGCAACAAAATAGACAAGCGAATATGTCTAAAATTCGAGATAAGAAAATTACCTTAATTGCAAGGTAAATTTCCCTAATTTGAACTTGCACGAACTTGCGACTCCAGTCAAGCACTTCTGGATTGATTTGGCTTCGAAATTTTGCGCGTGGAAGAGGCGAATCAGCAACAAGTTTCTTCGGTGCAGCAGTAGTCTCCTTCGTACAACAAGTTGCAGAGCTTGACAGGGGAGTTGGTGTTAAAGTCAGCAACAACGGACGGCTTCTCGGGGCAGTGAATCAGCAGAGGAGTCTTCGGCTGCAGAGTCAAATTCTCGGTGCAGTAGAGGAGTCGTTGAAACCGAACAACAAAGGGACAGCAGGAGGGGGAGCTTTTTGGTTTCGGTCAACAGCGGCAAGAAAGGGGATCACACGGCACCAAACAGCAACCAAAGCCGAAATCACTCTTGCCTCACGCGTGTTCTCTCAAGTTTCTCTGAATTTTGTCTCCCCCCCGAGTCCCCCTTTCTGACGTGAATGAAGGTCTCTTTTATAGGCACAAGAGGATTGAGCTCCAAGACAAAACTGAATATACACGCGCGATTCCTTTCCTCTTTTTTTTTTTATCTTTGATTATGAGAATATATCCTTTCCTTTTGACCAATGTGCTCAGCCGCCTTTCTCATGGGCTTATCTATGCGGGCTCGAACCGGGCTTTAATTAATTAAATGAATAATTAATTAAAAACCCCTTTTTTAATTAAATTACCGAAATGGGCTGATTTGAATTTAAAAATTCAGTCTAACCCCTATCGGCCCAACCCTCCGACTTCGCGAACAAATCTCAACTTTCCTCAGTAAAGATCATTACGACCCTTGGTCCAGACTTCCTGCATAATTAAATCCTGCTCGGGCCCGAATGCAAATGATAATGCAAAATAAAAATAAAAATAAAAATAAAAATAAAAATGCATGAACATTTATTATTTTTTTTTGTGTGAGAATTAATTCTCATTTTTGTGCAATATATATAAAGAAAGAAAAATCAAAATTTAGGTGTCAACAGCTGCCCCTCTTTGAGTGGATGCTCGCAGAGTTTTTGCTCAAAGACAGAATTGAACCTAAATTTTGTTAATGCAAATGATTAATGATTTTTTTGTGGGAGTCTTAATCCCATTTGTTTTTTTATTTTTATCTTTATGTAAATGACATGATGCACGGTATCAAAACTATAAATAACATGTGTCAAGACTTTCTGCTCCAAGGAAATGGATTAGAAAAACCTGCACACGGATCGCACATGAAATACCGGTCTTACCAGACATCTCATAGTGCTAATGATTCCCTCGATTTCCAAGCCTCTCATTGTGATCGCAAAGATCTCAAGGTACGGTGGCTTATCCGTTACCAGAAGTTTCCTTCGGATGCGGGACAACGCAAGATATGTATATGTTTTCCGATATCACAAGAGTGCATACATTGCGAATCGGAAAAAAGGACCAAAATCATAAGAGCGTATATCATTATGATTTGGTAAAAGGGGATCAAAACCACAAGAGCTTATATCATTGTGATTTGATGAAGGATCAAGATCGCAAGAGCGTATATCATTGCGATTTGATAAAGAACCAAGATCGTGAGAGCGTATAGCATCACGAATTGGCAGAAGGGGACCAAAATCACAAGAGCGTATATCATTATGATTTGGTGAAGAGTCAAGATCGCAAGAGCGTATATCATTGCGAAATCTGACAATAGTAAAGATCATGAGAGCGTATATCATTACGATCGATACTAACGAGGCTGAATAGCACAAATATGAGGGACGTATTATCGAATCGAATCGATGAATACGAAAAGGATGTGTCGCTTGAATCTTATCAAAGCGAACACGAAAGGTCAAAACGACAACTAAAGTTGATAAAGTTGTCAATTTGAAAAGGGTTCAGAAAACTTACCTGGATTTTCCGACCAAATGATCATGGTAAGCTATGCTGTTTACATCATTCCTGCTTATTCATTTGAAGTGCAGATATGAGCAAATCCAATGAAGATGCAACATCATTCGTTAATAAATCATGCAGAAATTTGTTCACATTACAAAGCATCATTAGGGAATTTATCAACTAGGGAATATACCTGACCCTTTTGACAAATCCAATCAAACTGAATTAGGAACCTTAGTCAGAAAGGACTTTCTCTCACTCTCATGAAAAAGCTTTTTCGAAACTCGACCATTGATACGGGTAGAGAATCACGTAAAAACCATCACCATACTATGGTGTGACCCGGGTTCGGTCACGAATGAATGTGGTGTTGTGCAAGTTACACTAAAGGCCTGCACAACATTTCAAATTTAGCGCTCTTCAAGTAGTTCAAAGAACCAAAAATTCCCCATTCACCAAACCTGCAAAACAAAGGGTTAGTCAATCACTCCTCCCCTTATAACTCCCATTCTGCAAACCATTTAACACCTAAGGATTAGAATTCAACCAATTGCCAAACCAAGTGAATTTTCATGCAATTTTTCTGGCCTAAGTCCTCCTTAAATTTCAAAAAATTCAAGTATTCCCCAGCGGAGTCGCCAAGCTGTCGCGACCTAAAAAAACAGTTTTACGTTAATGGATTACCAAGTTAATTAAGTGAAATTAATTAACCTAGTTCGAACTCTCCCAAGCTCTACCAAATCGCAACTTAGGTTCAATGTTTAATCATGCAAAGATTTTTAACATGGAGTCGCCACTAATCATTTCTTGGTAGGTTGATTAGAAACCTAAGTAATCTAGTGGGAGAACTAAATTACTTCTGCGAACCAGAGATTTTAAGTTCGGGACTTGGTTACATTAATTTTTTGAATTAATGCCCTTTCGGTACCAATTTCATGAAAAAATGTTTGATTTGGCAATTTCGATGAATTTTGAATTGAAGTTCAAATGTGCAATTTTTTTTGTTTCTTTTGTTAAATGTGATGCAAATACAATCTAACTATATGACATGTGAAATGTAATGACGTGGCAAGGACTATGCTATATGCATGACGTAGCAGATATGACTGGCGATATATGCATGATGTTTAATATTATATGCTATGCAAAATGAATGACCCTTTTTAGGGTTTTTTTATTTTTTTATTTTTAGATTTTGGATGTATTATAAAAGAATGCAAAATCACCCAAAGCAAACAAAGATGTGAAGAGAGAGCAGGTAAAGTAAAACTACCCTAAGGACAGTGAAAATAAAACCCGCAACTCGTCGGGTGAATAATTACAGACCAATTAAATAAAACCCGAGACATGATCGGGATACAACAAAAATGGACCGGAATGGACATCGGTCAAACACCCGTCACCAAGCCTTGTGGATCGGGAATACAACAAAACGGACCGGAATGGACATCGGTCATCCTCCAGTCTTCAAAGTATCGGGTCGAAAACCAAATGAAAATAATGAACTATCCAATCGAACATGCACAATCACCAATGAGTTGAGACAATTCAAACGCTAAAGAAAGTTTAACACGTGCTGATTAAACTTCATTGAGACCATTTTTTACATTTTCCAATGCATTAACACAAAAAATACGAATTAAATCATACTGTCCATGAACATGCTTAGGGAGAAAGCAGTAACCATAAAATACAAAAGAAATAATGAAATGTATGCAAAATTTCTGAGATTTTTTATGTGGATGGGAAAATGTGTCGTTGACAACTTTCATGTTTTGCATTCTTATTGAAGAGACACTCATTTTCGTGTAGAAAATGGTCTTTCATGAGAGCTCAGCAGCAAACAAACAAATTTCACAGAACAGACATACTTCAGGATTAAGCTCAAATGAACACTCAAATCTCAAAATTAATGCACCAAACTTTCCAGTCTACTAAACAAGACCCCAATGAACAACTTTCATGTTTTGTGAAGTTTCAAAAGAAGACTCTAAACATGAGATAACTACGAATCAATATGACCACGCACAGAAAAAACACTCAGACTCAAGGACACCAACAGAATTGCATGATTTCATTAAATACATTAAAAATATGAAACGTGCATGAATATTTTTATTTTTTATATGTTATGCATCAGGATGTTATGAACAAATGTCATGAAGAGGTCTTTATGAAACGAAATCTAGAATAACCCATGGAAAATCATTTAGCGTGAAAGGTCAGATCAGAAAAATTCCATTTCAGGTTCTGATCACCATATTTCCAGATTCTGCTCTCAATTTCGGGACCTTTTTGACATAGCAAACGACGTCTATTTTCGCGCCATAATATATCAAATCGAAGATCTCAAAGTCGTCTACAAAAGTCCAGAAGATAAGTTTCCAAGATCTTGTCATCTAGGCATGAAAAATGCGGTTGCAAGACCACTGGGTATGCTGATCCGAAAATAAAAACTTGTGGACTTGCACCTCAACGTCAACCACCATCAATAAGCAATACAAGTTCAACATATTTATGATATATACATCGGTTGCAGCAGCAAATGATCACTGGTCACCCCCAATCTCCTCTCATTTAGGTTCAAATAGTCATCCACTCACAATCCTTGCCATACATACGACTACAAGGTTTGAGAAAACTACCTCTCGTGACGTGGTGAGTTGCGTTGATGATGAACCCGGGACGGTGGCGCAACGAAGGGAGAAATATTCCGGCCTCCTCCTCCCTTGCTCTCCGCGGTCGCTCTTCGGTTTTTTTTTTCTGTTTTTTTTTTCAAGATCACTCTTATTTTTCTCTCAAAATCTCAATCCTTCCATATTTTTTCTCTCTTCCTCCCCCTCTTTGGTCTCTTCTTCAAAATTTGCTCAAGACCACCAACTTATAGGCCTCCTCCCTCCTTTCTTTCTTCCTTTTTATTTATTTATTTAGTGGAAGACATCTTTTTTTTCTTTTTCTAATTTTTCCACTAACTTCTCTTTTATTCTTTTATTCTTTCTTTTTCTCTTAATGGAAGACATCTTTTTCTTTTCTAATTTTTCCACTAACTTCTCTTTTCTTCTTTTTTCTTTCTTTTTCTTTCTTTTTCTCTTAATGGAAAATATCTTTTTTTGTGGTGGAGGACCATCCATTTTTTATTTAGTGGAAGACATCTTTTTTTTTCTAATTTTTCCACTAACTTCTCTTTTCTTCTCTTTTCTTTCTTTTTCTTTCTTTTTCTCTTAATGGAAAAACATCTTTTTTTTTTGGTGGAGGACCATCAATTTTTTTATTTAGTGGAAGACATCTTTTCTTTTTCTAATTTCTCCACTAACTTCTCTTTTATTTATTTACAAAATGATCCCTCAATTTTTAGATATTTGCATTCTAGTCCTTGAAATCTTGAGTATTTGCAATTGAGTCCCTGAGATTTTGAGCATTTGCAATTGGGTCCCTGAGATTTTGAGCATTTGCAATTGAGTCCCTGAGATTTTGAGCATTTGCAATTGAGTCCCTGAGATTTTGAGCATTTGCGATCGGGTCCCTGAGATTTTGAGTATCCGCAATTCAGTCCCTGAAGAAATTTTCACAAAATGTTCGGCGCATTTTCCCCACGTCTAGTCCAATCACCTATCAAATTTCAGCTCAAATCCACCGCCGTTAGCCTTAATGCAATGCAGAAAAATTAAACATGGAATGCATGAAAAATTATTTTTGGCGAGAATCAATTCTCATTTTTATGCAAAATAAAAAAAATCAAAAATCAAAATTTAGGTGTCAACAGTATCCACCGTACGAACACTATCCAAACTCATACTTTCAGCCGATTTTACCCTCTTAATATTATATTTATCTAATAAATTTTCTGAAACTCTAGGCTATTGTGTAGATAATCCGCTGGTGAACTAAGTTCCACTTTCCTATGTTAATATACATGAAATATGAAGATGATCGTGCAGAGTATCCATCGTACGAACACTTATCCAAACTCATACTTTACAGCCGATTATTCCCTCTTAGTCTTATGCCTATCCGATCATTTTTTTTAAACTCTATGCTATTGCGAAGATAATCCACTGGTGAAAAGGTTCCACTTTCCTATGTTAATGTACATGAAATATGAAGAAGATCGTGCAGAGTACCCACCGTACGAACACTTATCCAAACTCATAATTTTCAGCCGATTTTACCCTGTTAATCCTTTGTTTATCTAATAAATTGTCTGAAACTCTAGGCTATTGCGTAGATAATTCACTGGTGAACTACGTTCCACTTTCCTATATTAATGTACATGAAATATCAAGAAGATCGTGCAGAGTATCCACCGTACGAACACTTATCCAAACTCATACTTTTCAGCCGATTTTACCCTCTTAATCTCATGTTTATCTAACAAATTGTCTGAAACTGTGGGCTATTGCGTAGATAATCCACTGGTGAACTACGTTCCACTTTCCTAAGTTAATATACATGAAATATGAAGAAGATCGCGCAGAGTATCCACCGTACGAACCCTAAACAAACTCATACTTTTCAGCCGATTTTATCCTCTTAATCCTATGTTTATCTAATAAATTGTTTGAAACTCTAGGCTATTGCGTAGATAATCCACTGGTGCACTACGTTCCACTTTCCTAAGTTAATGTACATAAAATATGAAGAAGATCGTGCAGAGTATCCACCGAACGAACACTTATCCAAACTCATAATTTTCAGCCGATTTTTCCATCTTAATCTTATGTTTATTTAATAAATTGTCTGAAAGTCCAGGCTATTGCGTAGATAATCCATTCGTGAACTACGTTCCACTTTCCTATGTTAATGTGCATGAAACATGAAGAAGATCGTGCAGAGTATCCACCGTACGAACACTTATCTAAACTCATACTTTTCAGCCGATTTTACCCTCTTAATCTTATGTTATCTAATAAATTGTCTGAAAGTCCAGGCTATTGCGTAGATAATCCATTCGTGAACTACGTTCCACTTTCCTAAGTTAATATACATGAAATATGAAGAAGATCGTGCATAGTATCCACCGTGCGAACACTTATCCAAACTCATACTTTTCAGCCGATTTTACCCTCTTAATCTTAGGTTTATCTAATAAATTGTCTGAAACTCTAGGCAATTGCGTAGATAATCCACTGGTGAACTACGTTCCACTTTCCTAAGTTAATGTACATGAAATATGAAGAAGATCGTGCAGAGTATCCAACGTACGAACACTTATCCAAACTCATACTTTTCAGCCGATTTTCTCTCTTAGTTTTGTGCCTATCCGATCATTTTTTCAAACTCTATGCTATTGCGAAGATAATCCATTGGTGAACTAGGTTTCACTTTCTATGTTAATGTACATGAAATATGAAGAAGATCGTGCAAAGTATCCACCGTACGAACATATTTCCCAAACTTATACTTTTCAGCCAATTTACCCTTTTAATTTTTATGTTTATCTCATAAATTGTCTAAAGCTCTAGGCTATTGCGTGGATAATCCATTGGTGAACTACGTTCCACTTTCCTATGTTAATGTACTGGAAATATGTAGAAGATCGTGCAGAGTATCCACCGTATGAACACTTATCCAAACTCATAATTTTCAGCCGATTTTAGCTTCTTAATGTTATGTTTATCTAATAAATTGTCTGAAACTCTAGGCTATTGCGTAGATAATCCACTGGTGAACTACGTTCCACTTTCCTATGTTAGTGTACATGAAATATGAAGATGATGGTGCAGAGTATCCACCGTACGAACACTTATCCAAACTCATACTTTTCAGCCGATTTTACCCTCTTAATCTTATGTTTTTCTAATAAATTGTCTCAAACTCTAGGCTATTGCGTAGATAATCCACTGGTGAACTACGTTCTACTTTCCTATGTTAAGGTACATGAAATACGAAGAAGATCGTGCAGAGTATCCACCGTACGAACACTTCTCCAAACTCATACTTTTCAGCCGATTTTACCCTCTTAATCTTATGTTTATCTAATAAATTGTCTGACACTCTAGCCAAGTGGGTAGATATCCACTGGTGAACTACGTTCCACTTTCCTATGTTAACGTACATGAAATATCAAGAAGATCGTGCAGAGTATCCACCGTACGAACACTTATCCAAACTCATACTTTCCAGCCGATTTTTCCCTCTTAGTTTTGTGCCTATCCGATCATTTTTTTCAAACTCTATGCTATTGCGAAGATAATCCACTGGTGAACAAGGTTCCACTTTCCTATGTGAGTGTACATAAAATATGAAGAAGATCGTGCAGAGTATCCACCGTACGAACACATTTCCAAACTCTTACTTTTCAGCTGATTTTACCCTTTTAATTTTATGTTTATCTCATAAATTGTCTGAAACTCTAGGCTATTGCGTGGATAATCCACTGGTGAACTACGTT
>JAGVVM010019213.1:0-20259 GCA_019149425.1 Psidium friedrichsthalianum | reverse complement strand
TTTTATGACCGCATTGACGACTAGAGCCCTTCAATAGGAGTGCATGTCTTGATGAAGATGCGCGTCGACACAGGAAGTGTGCGCCATCTACAATGTTAGATGTATCCTCTTCAGCTATGTCCCTTCTCTTTCCACATTCTTGTGCACCTCTTGAAGTTCTCGACCGTTTCTCAGAGTATTACCACCTTCACATTGCCCTCCCTTGGGTTGATCTCAGTGTTGCTCGGAAGCGATCCTGTGGCCGAGAGTTCATAGCCTGCCGCCAATTAACTGACTTGGTTTTTCTAAATTTTCGGATGGAAACCGCTGATTCTTCATCAGGCGCATCTTGGTTGGCCATATACTTCATCATCATCTCTTCAAAGTTTGGCTTCTCTCCGAGCTCCTGAGCTCGAGGTTGCTGGAATCCTGGGGTTGCTGAAATCCTGAGTGTTGCGGTGCCCGCGGCTCACTCCTTGTTGCCCTTTTCATGAAAAGTTTGGATGGTTTCGCCATCCTGGGTTGTACGAGTTGGAGTAGGGGTTGTTCCGCTGGTTACCGATGAAGTTCGCCTCCTCTATACTTGCCGAGCATTGATCTGTGGTATGCATTCCTCCGCATATCTCGCAGCTGCTTGAAGTTCCTTGCCACTGAATTAACACTCACCGTCTCGAATTTTCTTCGTGAGTGCCGACAGTTGAGCTTGAATTGATGTTAAGGCATCAACTTCGAGTGCTCCAGGTGCTCTCCTTCTAGACATCCGATCAGAGTGCTGATTCGCACGCAAACAGGTTTTTCTCATAGTCTCCAGGAGGTCCAACCCTCTCAATGTAAGATTTCTTCAAAAACGATCCTTTGATGCCAGGTTTAGATCCTTACGCGAGGGACTCAGTCAGGCCGTTGTAAAACGCTTCAAGTTGTCTCCATCCAGGAAGGTCATGGTAAGGCGCACTGATTCATAGGTTCTTGAAGCGCTCCCATGCTTCAATGAACGACTCCATAATCTTGTTGCCGGAACGTTGTGATCTCGTTCCTCATCTGTGAAATCTTCGGATGGAGGGAAGTATTGAATCCAGAAAAGGCTTCCTCCATCTGCGCCACGTGGTTAATTGAATTTACAGGAAGTGAATTGAACCAACTCCATGCCCTGTCCTTCAGTGAAAAGGAGAACAGTTTCAACCTCACTGCATCTTGTGGGACTCCGTTCTGCCTGAAAGTGTCACAAATACTCAAGAACTTGCTCAGATGTTCGTGTGGATCCTCGAGTGGTGAGCCCTGAACTGAACTGTGTTCTGTATCATTTGCAGCACTGAAGTCTTGATCTCGTAGTCACGAGCCTGAATCGCTGGTGACGCAATACAGGTGCGATGCACATGTGGCCTTGCCGACGTGAATTCCATCATTGGCCTGTTGTCCAAGTCCGGCACTGCATTTATTAGCTTCCACTGGGAGCAAATTGTTCCCAACCGGGTTTGCCTGGTTATGATCTGCCATGTCAGTCTGTTGTGTGCTCTTGACCTTTGCCGGAGTAGTCTGTGGAAAGTTCTCTCGATTTCAGGATCGAAAGGAATCTGCTCTATGCTCCGACTGCGTCTCATGCAACAGAGTAAAACAAAAAAAATAAGTAAATAAGTAAATTAGAACAATAAGTAAAACTTGATCGTCAATTGATCACCGATACTCAAGGTAAAAGAAATTTCGTTAGAAAACGAGTTCCCCGCCGCAACGGCGCCCAAAATTTGTTGCGCGTCGTCAACGCAACAAATATAAATCCTTATCTGACCTAACTAAAATTGTAAGCAAGGGCAAGCGAGGGTCGAATCCACAGGGAACTGTACTACGAAATTCTGCTTAACGTTATTCTCGGTAAGTCTTTGAGGTCAAGTGGAAAATAAAATGGGTATTCTTGAATAAGAGCAATAACAGAAAGTAATAACGCAAACTATCAATAATGAGAGATCTAGGACGCTCGACTTCCCCTCGTGACCTTGTATCTGATCCGCCTTCCCTCATGCTATTGAATCAATCAGATTTGTTAACCTAGGATCCTAAAATCTCATCATACCCTCTCCCGAGGATATGAGAACGTATCAACTGGTATCAAATCGCTCGCTCTATCCCTAGGCTCGCGACTAGTTGTGACCCGTATGAATCGATCCTAATTGATTACCTAAGGTGACCAGATATATCCCTATCTGCTCACTAATAACCTGTTTTCCAACTCTTAGGTTAACTTAAGTTGTCTTTGTTCGTTAATCTGAACCTAGACTACTCTCCCGAGTCTCCCTAGGTTATCTGATCTATACTAATCGCGTGATCAGGTGATTAGCACGCATGAAGAACACAACACACCAAACAGAACTGATAAACCAAATTGCATTAAAAAGGGAAGGAGTTTTCACAAATACATCGGAACACTAGGTTCCGTCTAAGCCCTAGAAAAGAATTTAGGTTCATCATCTCGAGAACAAATCAGAACAATACACAACGACATAATACAAACGAAGGAAATAGAAAGAAGAGAGTCCGCCTAAAACCCTGCCGTCGCTTCACGTTCTTCCTCCGTTTGTCGACTCTGAACTCCGTTCTGTATCCACTAGCCGTTCCTCCCAAAAATATCCGCTCTCCTCCTCTTTCTTTCTCAAAGATGAATATATATATCAATCTCCCGAGTTGTCCCACACGAAAAGATATCCCAAACAGATAACCTTCCTAATTTAACTCAACCCTAGTACTAAAATATTTCTTAATTTACGACAACGCCCTCCAATCCCGACCGAATCGCTGACAGAGTTCTTCGCCGTGCTTGGTGACTTCTGCGAGCAACACGGTCTGGACCGACGCATCTTGGATTGGATAACGGACGCGTTTCATTGCTTCTGGAGAGTGGCGGACGCGTCTCTATGGTTGGACGGACGCGTCCGTCTGGCCTACTGTGCTAAAAGACGGACGCATCTCTTACGTTGGATGGACGCGTCCGTCATACTCCTGGCTTGGCCTTTGTGGAGACGGACGCGTCTCTCATATTAGGTGGACGCGTCCGTCATGCTTCTGAGCTTCACGTCCAGGCAGACGCGTCTCTCCTGGCTCGGACGCGTCCCTCACCTGTAAATAATCTTAGCCATTAAGTAACTTGGAGATAGTAGAATCACTTAAATAACCTAAAATTGATGAAATTTCTTCGGCTAGTTGCACATTTTGCTCGCCTAAAACGGCCCTTTTAGCTCTACTTTCTTAGAGTCATCAATACGCATCAGCTTTCCGGAGCTTGGAGAGACTCGACAACTGCGGCTGGTATTACTCTTGTCGCGACATCAGCGCGAGCATCCCCAAGCAGATCCGCAAGCCCCTTTTACCGAAGAGGATGGTGACCCTGAAGAAAGTGATACGCTCCGGTTGAAGAACAATCCCAATTTACCCGAATAAGTCCGCTACGGTGGACTTGTTATCTTGTTTTTTTTCTTTTACTTCATGCATGCGAAGTTCAACTTTGGCAGGCAGATCGTGAAGAGGCTATCGTGCGGTGAAAGGGAAGGCAAATTCACAAGAAGACAGAGAGGAACAAGCTTTTCCTCTCCTGTTTTTTTGCTAAAACTTGGAGTAATGAGCACCCACCGTTCGGTATTCTTATCTCGTCGCCCTCCATCGACGATCTTGTGCTCTACCTCGCGGCCCTACTTCGACTTCAGTATTTCTCTCACCGACGTCGACCGGCCTCAGTGACCACGTATCAGAGCTCGTCGCCTCAACTCGAACAAGCCTAGTACTAGGGAGTCCCGAAGTCTGGTATATTGGTCGCGTGGACAAATTCCTGGAGCCAAAAACCGGCACCTTCAGTCTCGAGGTCCCGAGTCTGCTTCGCTTATTTTTTTTTGGCGGGTTTCTCAGCGTTCCTTCAGCCCACGTCACATCTTAAGCAAGTTTGACCCAAACTCATGCAATCACACGTTGTCCGTCAGTGGTAATACTAGCCATCCGGTCGACGCCTTGCAGCCGTGGCGCCCTCGCACCGTGACGGACAATTGTGGACTTCTTGAGCAGTTGATGCTTAACCTGTGACGAGTACCGACGAGTTCCACAAGTGCCCGCCGTGAGGACCGGCGAGTTCCACAAGGTGCGCCATGAGTCTCAAATCAATCCGAGCCGTCGCATCCGCTGAGTTGAAATTAGGAATTGATATCCGCAATACTTCAAATTTGATAAGTTATCTTGTCTAATTTGATTCGTTGATATCGCTCCGATTTTCAATCAATTATATCTCTTGCATATTTTTTTGAATAAAAACCTATGAAAAAAACTTTTTCCCTTAAAAAGGCAACGTATTTCCTAAATCAGACAAGCCCTATCCGTGATTTATCAGATACGATCTTTCGTTCACACACATTCTTATCATTTCTCACACGCCATCGCGTACATTAGAAGTAAACCAAGCCGACCAATCCATGACTTGAGCATGAGAACTCAAAGAGGCCATGAACCCATCAAACAAGGCCCATCCGCACCACTAGACGCGAAAAATCAGGAATTGATATCCGAATACTTCAAATTTGATAAGTTATCTTGTCTAATTTTGATTCGTTGATATCGTTCCGATTTCAATCAATTATATCGCTTGCATATTTTTTTGAATAAAAAACTAAGAAATTTTCTTTTTTCCCCTTAAAAGGCAACGTATTTCCTAAATCAGACAAGCCCTATCCGTGATTATTCAGATACGATCTTTCGTTCACACACATTCTTATCATCTCTCACACGCCATCGCGTACAATGGAAGTAAACCAAGCCGACCAATCCATGACTCATTGAGCATGAGAACTCAAAGAGCACATGAACCCATCAAACAAGGCCACATCCGCACCGCTAGACGCGAAAATCAGGAATTGATATCCGCAATACTTCAAATTTGATATGTTATCTTGTCTAATTTTGATTCGTTGATATCGCTCCGATTTTCAATCAATTATATCTCTTGCATATTTTTTTGAATAAAAAACCTAAGAAATTTTCTTTTTTCCCTTAAAAGGCAACGTATTTCCTAAATCAGACAAGCCCTATCCGTGATTATTCAGATACGATCTTTCGTTCACACACATTCTTATCATCTCTCACACGCCATCGCGTACACTGGAAGTAACCAAGCCGACCAATCCATGACTCATTGAGCATGAGAACTCAAAGAGCACATGAACCCATCAAACAAGGCCACATCCGCACCGCTAGACGCGAAAAATCAGGAATTGATATCCGCAATACTTCAAATTTGATATGTTATCTTGTCTAATTTTGATTCGTTGATATCGCTCCGATTTCAATCAATTATATCTCTTGCATATTTTTTTGAATAAAAAACCTATGAAAAAACTTTTTCCCCTTAAAAGGCAACGTATTTCCTAAATCAGACAAGCCCTATCCGTGATTATTCAGATACGATCTTTCGTTCACACACATTCTTATCATCTCTCACACGCCATCGCGTACATTAGAAGTAAACCAAGCCGACCAATCCATGACTCATTGAGCATGAGAACTCAAAGAGCACATGAACCCATCAAACAGGCCACATCCGCACCGCTAGACGCGAAAAATCAGGAATTGATATCCGCAATACTTCAAATTTGATAAGTTATCTTGTCTAATTTTGATTGGTTGATATCGCTCCGATTTCAATCAATCAATTATATCTCTTGCATATTTTTTTGAATAAAAAACCTAAGAATTTTCTTTTTTCCCCTTAAAAGGCAACGTATTTCCTAAATCAGACAAGCCCTATCCGTGATTATGCATATACAATCTTTCGTTCACAACACATTCTTATCATCTCTCACACGCCATCGCGTACACTGGAAGTAAACCAAGCCGACCAATCCATGACTCATTGAGCATGAGAACTCAAGAGCACATGAACCCATCAAACAAGGCCACATCCGCACCGCTAGACGCGAAAAATCAGGAATTGATATCCGCAATACTTCAATTTGATATGTTATCTTGTCTAATTTTGATTCGTTGATATCGCTCCGATTTTTCAATCAATTATATCTCTTGCATATTTTTTGGATAAAAAACCTAAGAAATTTCTTTTTCCCCTTAAAAGGCAACGTATTTCCTAAATCAGACAAGCCCTATCTGTGATTATTCAGATACGATCTTTCGTTCACACACATTCTTATCATCTCTCACACGCCATCGCGTACACTGGAAGTAAACCAAGCCGACCAATCCATGACTCATTGAGCATGAGAACTCAAAGAGCACATGAACCCATCAAACAAGGCCACATCCGCACCGCTAGACGCGAAAAATCAGGAATTGATATCCGCAATACTTCAAATTTGATATGTTATCTTGTCTAATTTTGATTCGTTGATATCGCTCCGATTTCAATCAATTATATCTCTTGCATATTTTTTTTTGAATAAAAAACCTATGAAAAAACTTTTTTCCCTTAAAGGCAACGTATTTCCTAAATCAGACAAGCCCTATCCGTGATTATTCGGATACGATCTTTCGTTCACACACACACACATTCTTATCATCTCTCACACGACATCGCGCGTACAGTGGAAGTAAACCAAGCCGACCAATCCATGACTCATTGAGCATGAGCAACTCAAAGAGCACATGAACCCACAAACAAGGCCCACATCCGCACCGCTAGACACGCGAAAAATCAGGAATTGATATCCGCAATACTTCAATTTGATATGTTATCTTGTCTAATTTTGATTCGTTGATATCGCTCCGATTTTTTCAATCAATTATATCTCTTGCATATTTTTTGAATAAAAAACCTATGAAAAAACTTTTTCCCCTTAAAAGGGCAAAGTATTTCCTAAATCAGACAAGCCTATCCGTGATTATTCGGATAAGATCTTTCGTTTAGTGGAAGTGGGAAATTAGTCAACCTAATAATATGAATATTTAGATTTGCTTCGCTAATTTCGATCAGTCCGATTTTCGTTTAGGAATTCAATTTTCTGATAAATAAAGTGGATATTCATCGATGATCTAGTTTTGTTTTCTATCCTTAATTATGGCCTTTGTAATCACGCCTTCGCATGTTGTTCTTTTATTGTCTTCCTTTTGCGACATTGGAATTAACTAATCAGAGAGAGAGAGGGAGGCAAACTGATCTTGATTCGAGGTGAGATTCTCTTTTGACACATTCACAATCACTCATTTACTGCGAGGCCACATTCTATATATATATGGATAATTAAGGAAATTTTTTTTGTGGAAATCATTTCATCAAGGAAAATTGTTAATTGTCCATCGATTAACCATTTTCGGTGAAACAAACACGTGAAAATCTGCAAAACCTAATTTTTGTATAAAGCTCTTTTCATTGAATCACGACATCCGTAATAGAGTTGTTCGCCGGCGATCTGTGATCGGAATATCTTTCATCAACCCGAAATTCGTACTTCGGTTTTTTATTAAAAGGGTTCTGCGGCTCTGTTCTGAATGAGAAAATGGACGAACTGTGTGAATGGGATATGACTGATGAAGGCGTGTGGAAACTCGGATGATTTACACGCTACAATACTCCTACTTGCAGAAATTGGTAAGTAGATTACTGGAATCTGAAATACAGGTAATGAAAATTGCGAGGAAAGCTAAAACTAGGCTGCTGCGAACAACAATGAAAGCTTAAAACTTCAAGGGAAAACAGAGTGTTTTTCTGGATGGTTGTCGATCGATCTCCCTCCTTTTTTCTGTATACTTATTCTTCTTGTGCTCGTAACCGCTCAAGTAGTTATTCTTTAATTTCAAACTTTCGAATTTCAGCGCCATCGCTTATCCTTTTCAACCCACAATCAAGACTGATCCATGAAAATTGGAACTCATGCTCTTCGTGGCTCATAAACCGTTTAAGTAACTTCCCATTTTTGAATACTCTCTCTTCACTCCAAAAACCTGTTCGCGCCAATGAGTTTTGCTTTGCGCTCCCCGACTTTCGGCATGAAACTTTCACGCTGTGCGATATGCCGAACTCAAGTACAGCATTCCTTTTATTCGGGAATATCCCTTAACCTTCCCGAATGTTGCGTACATCCCGAATAACAATGCGTCGGCTTGTTATTCTGTACGCATTTCTTCTTGCTTTACTTCGGGATCCTACCCTTCAATTCTCCCGAATGACCTTACATCCCGAATGGAAAACGTTGGTTTGTCCTTCGTGTAACGTTTCCTTCTCATCATACTTAGGGATTTATTGATGGTACTCCTTTTCGTACACGTCATCTCCAAGACACCGAATTGGGCAGCAATTTTTATGGTGTCAACATATGCCCCCTTTTAAAAGAATTAAAAAGTTAATTCTTTTAAACTCTCAACATGCTCCTCTTTCCGCAACGGTGTCTTTTCTTTTTCTTCTGACAACGTTTTTCTTGTCATCTTAAATACCCATCTTTTCAACTTCTTTCTCCAAACGATGCATCTCGCGTCGTTTCTTCAAAATTCATTTTCCTTCTTTGCATCAAACGACGCTTTTCTCATCGTTTCATCGACCCTTTTCAGATCAGCTATAAAGCTGTTTGTCCCCACATAATCAAATTTTTGTCCTATTCTCATTACCTTCGTTTCGTTTTCGCTCTGCCACTCTCGCGCCTGATCCTCCTCTTCTCCTCCAGAGCATCCTGTGAATTGAAACCCTAACGTCAATCCCTCGTTCTCTTCATCAATGGCGTCTCAAGCTTCAAACTTTTTCCATGCAACGGCCCTTGATCGCTTTTCCGACTTCGTGGAATCAGACGATTTGGATGGCCGTCACTACTTCTCCTCTGCTGAACAATGACGGTACTGATTCCTTCGTCCTTGGTCCCGCTGTTTACAATCACTTTTTACTCCCCAAGATTTTCTCTGATGTTTTCCCTCGGCACCTGACTGAGGTTCTTCCTATCCATCATCAACCCATTCAGTTTCATCATTGGGTTTCTCAGCCTACTCGATTTAGGGCTTTTTTCCCTTTTGACCATCATTCTTCTACCAATGGTATTCCCGACTTTCTGCTTCTAAGGCTACACTTTGGGATGAACTCCAGATTCACGATGCCTTTCGCTTCGCTTTTCCTGTTTTGATTTCCGCCTGAACTTTGAATTAATCGGTGCCCTGTCCAGTTTTTGGTCATCATCCACAAATTGCTTCTTTTCCCTTTCGCCCCATGACTGTAACCCTTCTGGATTTGGCTTGTATTACTGGGCTTAGCCTTTTAGGAGAAGACGTCGCCACCCTTTCTGTAAATGCTCATCCAGAGTTTCGCTTACTCTCGACATCCGACCTGTCCTACGGGACTTTTCTGAACAAATACTTCAAAAGGAAGGGAGGTTACCGAAGAAGAGCACATCGCCTTTTTGCGCTCTACTGGCTGTGCAAGTTTCTTTTTTTTGTCACCCTGTTATAAGGGTTTCCAAAGATTTTTTATACATAGCCACTGCTTTAAGGCCGCAGGAACTAAGTTAGCTTTGGGCAAGACTGCTCTTGCTCTTCTGTATAGGGGTTATCTCATGCTGCTTCAGTCACTTCCACTGGTCTTAGGGGTTTTCGGTGGCCCCTCCTGGATCCTGCAAGTCTGGGCTGCTTTTTATTTCCGTCCTGGTTTTCAGAGTCCCGATTCGGCCAGCCCCTTTCCATCTCTGTACCAGATACCCCTGCTTGCCAAGCATTAAGTCGGGAAGTTGCCCCCCTTAATACCGAATTTTCTTCCTATTTTCGGTATTTTCGTTACTCAGCTTTACTCTGTAGACGCAGAGGCTTTTGATTTTGCCCCTTTTCTTTCTCTCCGAATTCCGTCGGTATCTCCCTGGTTTTTCCAATAACCGCAGTGAGTACTGGCAAGTTGTGTTAACTTCCATCGACCTTCCCCTCAAGATTTCGTTCAAAGGTCGACTTATTTTCTGGTTTTGAAATTTACTCCCCCAATATTGCGCTCGGCAATTTGGGCTCACTCAGGGGCTCTCCTGTCCAGCACTCTATACTTTTTCCTTTCCTTCCCTTCCCGAAAAAGTCACTTGCAAATCTTCAGACACCTCTGGCCTTTCTCGAGCTTAAAGTCGTAATTCGGAGAATATACCGAAAACTTCCTGTGTTTCAGTATGAACCAAACCGGCTATACTACTCCCGAGTTTGTACTCTGGTGGGGTGACCATCGTTCCCCGCTTCTTTCCGAGATTGAGGATCTGGATTCATTCTTGGATCAAAATCTGCGAGCCCAGACTCGACTCCTACAACAGACGTAACACCGAAAGCACTCCCAGCGCCTGCGCCCTCGGGAGATCCAAAGAAAGGTTAATTAACCTCTTTCTTCATTAAGTACGAGTGATGTAAGTTCACTTTTTACTTTCCACTTAATCCCGATTACACTCGCAGATGGCAAACGCAAGAGGACGGCTTCACCGAAATCTCCTGCTCCCCGAAAGCTTACTCTGAAACAATCATCACAAAGGACAGGCATTCGCATTTCAGAACCCTCATCTCAGGGTTTAAATCCCGATGCACCACTTCGGCTATTGAAGAAGCCAAGATCAAGTAAAGGTAAGTGATCATATCTTCTCTTACACCAATACTGTGGCTGTTAGGTTTATCATCCCAGAGTTTAATCTTTGACTGTCAGGTCCTTCGAAGAAAACACCTGTTTCTTCTCCCCCGGAACCTACTGTTGAAGTTCCAGTCTTCACAGCTTCGACCCCTGCTCATCCGCCTTTGATCGAGCTTGATCCAATAACGCCTGAAGTCACTCATCCTGATTCTCCAATAACGGTGACGACATCAGACAGGCTTACAATTACACTCCCGGCTTCATCCCAGAAGAACCGTTCCTCACAAGGAGTTTACTTTGCCTGAAGAAGTACTTTCGCTTGGTATGTACTTCTTAATCAACTCCTTTTGCTATTAAAATACTCCATCCCTAACTCCTGTTAGGATTCCCGATTTCAGTGATTTCTCTTCCGACCCTCCAATTGAAGCTGATCCTAATGTGCATCAACCTACTGATTCAACCTCTACTCCCGAAGCAAATGTCTCTGCTCGCACTTCAGGTGTGTGGATTTTTACTCTACATTCCCCATAGAGACTCAATTGGTGGCTAACTAATTTTCCTGAATTGCAGGACTTCGTCCCTCGAAAGCGCCGACTTTCCTTCGGAGTCAATTCCCACAAGCTCACCTCCTCTTTTGACACAACCCATATCATCTCCTAGAGAATCTGACATACCATCCTCGTCAACGATCGCTGATCCAACGCCAAAGAGATTTCCCTGTTGTCTGAAAGAAGAAAGATGCCTTCAAACGAATTCAACAACTCAAGGCAAAGAAATCGCTCCAGTTCATTGAAGGATCTTCTTGTTACAACTTCTCCTGTTCCTCCCCAGGTTTGCCAGAGCAAATTGGCAGGATTTTTAAACCTTTTGGAACCTGGCTATGGAAAGCTGATCGTGGATTCTAAAAGAGAGAAAGCGAGCTAAAGCTCTTGCCCAGGAAATTTTTCAGGGGAAATCCTTCTTATATGCCTTTGGCTGAGCTTCAAAATGTCTGCACCGAATTCCAGCTCAGTTTTGTGGAGCAGTAGACACGGTAAGGGTCAATATGCACACCTTACCTTACTTTTTTCCAATGGAGCAGCGACAATTAGCCATTCAAGATGAATTACGAAAACGGATGGATGATGCACTCCTATCCTTCACCTCTTACACTGCCGTGGACCAAGAAGTTGGGGCTCTCAAGAGGAAGAAGGCAGACTCTGGAAGCGGCTCTCAAGGTAGTTGACAACCAGATCGCCTTCGGGAGGCCGAACGAAATGAGCTTTTGTGTTCTTGCCGGCAAGACCTCGAGAAATATACAGGCACTGACAAAGGATATGACTCGAGCAAGCGTAAGAATTCGGGTGCAGAGGAGCAGAGGAAGAGATGATAGAGGAAAACTTCACCTTTGATTAAATTGCAGAATTTGTAAGACAGCCCAAGCAATTGTTAGCTAGGGCGGATGGTAATTTTACTGTTGAGTTTTATCTTCCCGAATGAACCCTGTGACATTCCCAATCTTATGTGTACTCTGCTCCGAATACTGGATTTTCGGTATTTCACTAAGTTCCCTGCACCGTAACTTCTTGATAATATCACTTCGGAAGAATAACACAAATGATAAATTCCCTTCCGAAGGGTTCTTTCAACCTAATCCACTTCACAATCAGATTCCAGGAGGATATTGATGGTAACGGGCACTGGAATCTTTTTCCCGAACACTTCCTCCATCTACTCGCATAATTAGCGAAATCCGGGACCTAAAGTGTCATAGGAGATCCACATTTTCTTCCCGGAGAATTGCTTGGCTTGGGCATCCCTGACAAGATTACCACGGCTTCGATCGTGATATCCTCTCACATGTGTCACATTGTCACATTCCCGATTCGAAGCGTGTCAGGGATGCCCAAGCCAAGCAATTCTCCGGGAAGAAAATTTGATCTCCTATGACATTTAGTCCCGTTTCGCTAATTATGCGAGTAGATGAGAGTGTTCGGGAAAAAGATTCCAGTGCCCGTTACCATCAATATCCTCCTGAATCTGAGTTGTGAAGTGGATAGGTTGAAGAACCTGCTCGGGAAGGGAATTTAATCATTTGTGTTATCTTCCGAAGTGATATTATCAAGAAGTTACGGTGCAGGGAACTTAGTGAAATCCGAAATCCAGTAATTCTGAAGCAGAGTACACATAAGATTGGGAATGTCACAGGGTTCATTCGGGAAGATAAAACTCAACAGTAAAATTACATCCAGCCCTAGCTAACAATTGCTTGGCTGTCCTTACAAAATTCTGCAATTTAATCTCAAGGTTGAAGTTTTCCTCTACCTATCATCTCTTCTGCCTCTGCTCTCTGCACCCGAATTCTTACGCTTGCTCGAGTCATATTCCTTTGTCAGTGCCGTATATTTCTCGAGGTCTTGCCGGCAAGAAACACAAAGCTCATTTCGTTCGCCTCCCGAAGGCGGATCTGGTTGTCAACTACCTTAGAGCCGCTTCCAGGTCTGCCTTCTTCCTCTTGAGAGCCCCAACTTCTTGGTCCACGGCAGTGTAAGAGGTGAAGGATAGGAGTGGCATCATCCATCCGTTTTCTCTCGTAATTCATCTTGAATGGCTAATTGTCGCTGCTCCATTGGAAAAAAGTAAGGTAAGGCGTGCATATTGACCCTTACCAGTGTTTACTGCTCCAACAAAACTGAGCTGGAATTCGGTGCAGACATTTTGAAGCTCAGCCAAAGGCATATAAGAAGGATTTCCTGAAAAAATTTCCTGGGCAAGAGCTTTAGCTCGCTTCTCTCTTTTAGAATCCACGATCAGCTTTCCATAGCCAGGTTCCAAAAGTTTAAAAATTCCTGCCAATTGCTCTGGCAACCTGGGAAGGAACAGGAGAAGTTGTCAACAAGAGATCCTTCAATTGAACTGGAGCGATTTCTTTTGCCTTGAGTTGTTGAATTCGTTTGAAGGCATCTTTTTCTTATTCAGACAACAGGGAAATCTCCTTTGGCGTTGGTCAGCGATCGTTGACGAGGATGGTATGTCAGATTCTCTTAGGGAGATGATATGGGTTGTGTCAAAAAGGAGGTGAGCTTGTGGGAATTGAGTCCGGAAGGAAAATCGGCGCTTTCAAGGGACGAAGTCCTGCAATCAGGAAAATTAGTCAGCCACCAATTAAGTCTCTATGGGGAATGGTAGAGTAAAAATCCACACACCTGAAGTGCGAGCAGAGACATTTGCTTCGAGAGTAGAGGTTGAATCAGTAGGTTGATGCACATTAGGATCAGCTTCAATTAGAGGGGTCGGAATGGAAGTCACTGAAATCGGGAATCCTAACAGGAGTTAGGGATGGAGTATTTTAATAGCAAAAGGAGTTGATTAAGAAGTACCTACCAAGCGAAAGTACTTCTTCAGGCAAAGTGAACTCCTTGTGAGGAACAGGTTCTTCTGGGATGAAGCCCGGGAGTGTAATTGTAAGCCTGTCTGATGTCGTCACCGTTATTGGAGAATCAGGATGAGTGACTTCAGGCGTTATTGGATCAAGCTCGATCAAAGGCGGATGAGCAGGGGTCGAAGCTGTGAGGACTGGAACTTCACGGTAGGTTCCGGGGAGAAGAACAGGTGTTTTCTTCGAAGCATGATAGTCAAAAGATTAAACTCTGGGATGATAAACTAACAGCCACAGTATTGGTGTAAGAGAAGATATGATCACTTACCTTTACTTGATCTTTGGCTTCTTCAATAGCCGAAGTGGTGCATCGGGATTTAAAACCCTGAAATGAGGGTTCTGAAATGCGAATGCCTGTCCTTTGTGATTGTTTCAGAGTAAGCTTTCGGGGAGCAGGAGATTTCGGTGAAGCCGTCCTCTTGCGTTTACCATCTGCGAGTGTAATCGGGATTAAGTGGAAAGTAAAAAGAGAACTTACATCACTCGTACTTAATGAAGAAAGAGGTTAATTAACCTTTCTTTGGATCTCCCGAGGGCGCAGGCGCTGGGAGTGCTTTCGGTGTTACGTCTGTTGTAGGAGTCGAGTCTGGTGCTCGCAGATTCCGATCCAAGAATGAATCCAGATCCTCAATCTCGAAAAAGAAGCGGGAACGATGAT
Organism: Psidium friedrichsthalianum; assembly: GCA_019149425.1. NCBI lineage: Eukaryota > Viridiplantae > Streptophyta > Magnoliopsida > Myrtales > Myrtaceae > Psidium > Psidium friedrichsthalianum. The sequence continues at coordinate 5,667 of JAGVVM010019213.1, read as the reverse complement.
CACCCCACCAGAGTACAAAACTCGGGAGTAGTATAGCCGGTTTTGGTTCATACTGAAACACAGGAAGTTTTCGGTATATTCTCCGAATTACGACTTTAAGCTCGAGAAAGGCAGAGGTGTCTGAAGATTTTGCAAGTGACTTTTCGGGAAGGGAGGAAAGGAAAAAGTATAGAGTGCTGGGACAGGAGGCCCCTGAGTGAGCCCAAATTGCCGAGCGCAATATTGGGGGAGTAAATTTCAAAACCAGAAATAAGTCGACCTTTGAACGAAATCTTGGAGGAAGGTCAATGGAAGTTAACACAACTTGCCAGTACTCACTGCGGTTATTGGAAAAACCAGGCAAATACCGACGGAATTCGGGAGAAAGAAAAGGGGCAAAATCAAAAGCCTCTGCGTCTACAGAGTAAAGCTGAGTAACGAAATACCGAAAATAGGAAGAAAATTCGGTATTAAGGGGGGCAACTTCCCGACTTAATGCTTGGTAAGCAGGGGTATCTGGTACAGAGATGGAAAGGGGCTGGCCGAATCGGGACTCTGAAAACCAGGACGGAAAATAAAAAGCAGCCCAGACTTGCAGGATCCAGAGGGGGCCACCGAAAAACCCCTAAGAGACCAGTGGAAGTGACTGAAGCAGCATGAGATAAACCCCTATCAGAAGAGCAAGAGCAGTCTTGCCCAAAGCTAACTTATTACCTGCGGCTAAAGCAGTGGCTATGTATAAAAAATCTTTGGAAACCCTTATAACAGGGTGACAAAAAAGAAACTTGCACAGCCAGTAGAGCAAAAAGGCGATGTGCTCTTCTTCGGTAACCTCCCCTTCCTTTTTGAAGTATTTGTTCAGAAAAGTCCCGTAGGACAGGTCGGAGTCCGAGAGTAAGCGAATTCTGGATGAGCATTTACAGAAAGGGTGGCGACGTCTTCTCCTAAAAGGCTAAGCCCAGTAATACAAGCCAAATCCAGAAGGGTTACAGTCATGGAGGCGAAAGGGAAAAAGAAGCAATTTGTGGATGATTACCAAAAACTGGACAGGGGCACCGATTAATTCAAAGTTCAGGCGGAAATCAAAACAGGAAAAAGCGAAGAGCATCGTGAATCTGGAGTTCATCCCAAAGTGTAGCCTTAGAAGCAGAAAGTCGGAATACCATTGGTAGAATGATTGGTCAAAAGGGAAAAAAGCCCTAAATCAAGTAGGCTGAGAAACCCAATGATGAAACTGAATGGGTTGATGATGGATAGGAAGAACCTCAGTCAGGTGCCGAGGGAAAACATCAGAGAAGATCTTGGGGAGTAAAAAGTGATTGTAAACAGCGGGACCAAGGACGAAGGAATCAGTACCGTCATTGTTCAGCAGAGAGAAGTAGTGACGGCCATCCAAATCGTCTGATTCCACGAAGTCGGAAAAGCGATCAAGGGCCGTTGCATGGAAAAAGTTTGAAGCTTGAGATGCCATTGATGAGAGAACGAAGGATTGACGTTAGGGTTTCAACAGGATGCTCTGGAGGAGAAGAGGAGGATCAGGCGAGAGCGCGGAAAACGAAACGAAGGTAATGAGAATAGGACAAAAATTTGATTATGTGGGGACAAACAGCTTTATAGCTGATCTGAAAAGGGTCGATGAAATGATGAGAAAAGCGTCGTTTGATGCAAAGAAGGAAAATGAATTTTGAAGAAACGACGCGAGATGCATCATTTGGAAAAGAAGTTGAAAAGATGGGTATTTAAGATGACAAGAAAACGTTGTCAGAAGAAAAAGAAAAGACACCTTGCGGAAAGAGGAGCATGTTGAGAGTTTAAAAGAATTAAACTTTTTAATTCTTTTAAAAGGGGCATATGTTGACACCATAAAATTGCTGCCCAATTCGGTGTCTTGGATATGACGTGTACGAAAAGGAGTACCATCATAAATCCCTAAGTATGATGAGAAGGAAACGTTACACCGAAAGACAAACCAACGTTTTTCATTCGGGATGTAAGCGTCATTCGGGAGAATTGAAGGGTAGGATCCCGAAGTAAAGCAAGAAGAAAATGCCGTACAGAATAACAAGCCGACGCATTGTTATTCGGGATGTACGCAACATTCGGGAAGGTTAAGGGATGTTCCCGAATAAAAGGATTGCTGTACTTGAGTTCGGCATATCGCACAGCATGAAAGTTTCATGCCGAAAGTCGGGGAGCGCAAAGCAAAACTCATGGCGCGAACAGGTTTTTTGGAGTGAAGGAGAGTATTCAAAAATGGGAAGTTACTTAAACGGTTATGAGCCACGAAGACATGAGTTCCATTTTTCATGGATCAGTCTTGAGAATTTGGGTTGAAAAGGATAAGCGATGGCGCTGAAAATTCGAAAGTTTGAAATTAAAGAATAACTACTTGAGCGGTTACGAGCACAAGAAGAATAAGTATACAGAAAAAGGAGGGAGATCGTCGACAACCATCGGAAAACACTCTATTTTCCCTTGAAGTTTTTAAGCTTTCATTGTTTTCGCAGCCTAGTTTTAGCTTTCCTCGCAATTTTCATTACCTGTATTTTCAGATTCCAGTAATCTACTTACCAATTTCTGCAAGTAGGAGTATTGTAGCTGTAAATCATCCGAGTTTCCACGCGCCTTCATCAGTCACTATCCCATTCACACAGTTCGTCCATTTTCTCATTCAGAACAGAGCCGCAGAACCTTTTAAATAAAAACCGAAGTACGAATTTCGGTGAAAGATATTCCCGATCACAGATCGCGCGAACAACTCTGATTACGGATGTCGTTTGATGCAATGAAAGAGCTTTCTACAAATTAGGTTTTCAGAATTTTCACGTGTTTTGTTCACCGAACAATGGTTAATCGATGGACAATTAACAATTTTTCCTTGAGAATGATTTCCACAAAAAAATTTCCTTAATTATCATATATAATAATAGAATGTGGCCTCCGCAGTAAATGAGTGATTGTGAATGTGTCAAAAGAGAATCTCACCTCGGGAATCAAGATCAGTTTGCCTCCCCTCTCTCTCTCTGATTAGTTAATTCCAATGTCGCAAAAGAAGACAATAAAAGAACAACATGCGAAGGCGTGATTACAAGCCATAATTAAGGATAGAAAACAACACTAGATCATCGATGAATATCCACTTTATTTATCAGAAAAATTGAATTCCTAACGAAAATCGACTGATCGAAATTAGCGAAGCAAATCTAAATATTCATATATTAGGTTGACTAATTTCCCACTTTCCACTAAACGAAAGATCTTATTCCGACTCTTCACGGATAGGCTTGTCTGATTTAGGAAATACTTTTCCTTTTAAGGGGAAAAAGTTTTTTTCATAGGTTTTTTATTCAAAAAATATGCAAGAGATATAATTGATTGAAAATCGGAGCGATATCAACGAATCAAAATTAGACAAGATAACATATCAAATTTGAAGTATTGCGGATATCATTCTGATTTTTTCGCGTCTAGCGTGCGGATGTGGCCTTGTTTGATGGGTTCATGTGCTCTTTGAGTTCCATGCTCAATGATTCATGGATTGGTCGGCTTGGTTACTTCCACTGTACGCGATGTCGTCTGTGAGAGATGATAAGAATGTGTGTGAACGAAGATCGTATCCGAATAATCACGGATAGGGCTTGTCTGATTTAGGAAAATACGTTGCCTTTAAGGGAAAAAAGTTTTTTCATAGGTTTTTTTCTCAAAAATATGCAAGAGATATAATTGATTGAAAATCGGAGCGATATCAACGAAATCAAAAACTAGACAAGATAACATATCAAATTTGAAGTATTGCGGATATCAATTCCTGATTTTTCGCGTCTAGCGGTGCGGATGTGGCCTTGTTTGATGGGTTCATGTGCTCTTTGGAGTTCTCATGCTCAATGAGTCATGGATTGGTCGGCTTGGTTACTTCCAGTGTACGCGATGGCGTGTGAGAGATGATAAAATGTGTGTGAACGAAAGATCGTATCTGAATAATCCAGATAGGGCTTGTCTGATTTAGGAAATCACTTGCCTTTGTAAGGGGAAAAAAGAAATTTCTTAGGTGTTTTTTTATCCCAATATGCAGAGATATAATTGATTGAAAATCGGACGCGATATCAACGAATCAAAATTAAGACAAGATAACATATCAAATTGGAAGTATTGCGGATATCAATTCCTGATTTTTTCGCGTCTAGGCGCTGCGTGGTGGCCTTGCTCTCTGATGGGTTCATGTGCTCTTTGAGTGTCTCATGCTCAATGAGTCATGGATTGGTCGGCTTGGTTTACTTCCAGTGTACGCGATGGCTGTGAGAGATGATAAGAATGTTGTGAACGAAAGATTGTATATGCACCATAATCACGCATAGGGCTTGTCTGATTTGGAATACGTTGCCTTTAAGGGGAAAAAAGAAAATTCTTAGGTTTTTTATTCAAAAAATATGCAAGGGATATAATTGATTGAAAATCGGGAGCGATATCAACCAATCAAAATTAGACAAGATAACTTTCAAATTTGAAGTATTGCGGATATCAATTCTGATTTTTCGCGTCTAGCGGTGCGGATGTGGCCTTGTTTGATGGGTTCATGTGCTCTTTGAGTTCTCATGCTCAATGAGTCATGGATTGGTCGGCTTGGTTTACTCTAATGTACGCGATGGCGTGTGAGAGATGATAAGAATGTGTGTGAACGAAAGATCGTATCTGAATAATCACGGATAGGGCTTGTCTATTTAGGAATACGTTGCCTTTTTAAGGGAAAAAGTTTTTTCATGTTTTTTTTATTCAAAAAAATATGCAAGAGATATAATTGATTGAAAATCGGAGGCGATATCAACGAATCAAAAATTAGACAAGATAACATATCAAATTTGAAGTATTGCGGATATCAATTCCTGATTTTTCGCGTCTAGCGGTGCGGATGTGGCCTTGTTTGATGGGTTCATGTGCTCTTTGAGTTCTCATGCTCAATGAGTCATGGATTGGTCGGCTTGGTTTACTTCCAGTGTACGCGATGGCGTGTGAGAGATGATAAGAATGTGTGTGAACGAAAGATCGTATCTGATAATCACGGATAAGAGGCTTGTCTGATTTAGGAAATACGTTGCCTTTTAAGGGGAAAAAAGAAAATTTCTTAGGTTTTTTATTCAAAAAAATATGCAAGAGATATAATTGATGAAAATCGGAGCGATATCACGAATCAAAATTAGACAAGATAACATATCAAATTTGAAGTATTGCGGATATCAATTCCTGATTTTTCGCGTCTAGCGGTGCGGATGTGGCCTTGTTTGGTGTGGGTCATGTGCTCTTTGAGTTCTCATGCTCAATGAGTCATGATTGGTCCGGCTTGGTTTACTTCCATTGTACGCCGATGGCTGTTGTGACGATGATAAGAATGTGTGTGAACGAAAGATCGTATCTGATAATCACGGATAGGGCTTTGTCTGATTTTAGGAAATACGTTCGCCCTTTAAGGGGAAAAAAGAAAATTTCTTAGTTTTTTTATTCAAAAAAATATGCAAGCGATATAATTGATTGAACATCGAACGATATCAACGAATCAAATTAGACAGATAACTCTATCAAATTTGAAGTATTTGCGGATATCAATTCCTGATTTTTCGCGTCTAGTGTGTGCTGATGTGGCCTTGTTTGATGGTTCATGTGCTCTTTGAGTTCTCATGCTCAATGCTGTCATGG